>NJDC01009514.1:9741-23125 GCA_002245475.1 Calephelis virginiensis
GCTAACTGAGGGTGTGAAGATCGCAACCATTTCAACCAAAAATTATGCAGTCCATCTGGCCCCGGGCTTTTCCAGTTGTGTGTCAGACGAACTGCATACATCACGTCATCATCATTAGTTTTATTATTATTATAAATGAAATTTATTATGTATTTTACTCGTGACATCAGGCTTCTTTCTTCTTTCTGAAGTAAAGCCTAGCTTGTTGTCTAGTTGTGAACACCATTTGCATAATGTCACATGTGTTTATTTTTACTTGGAGTTCGTCTATATCTGTTTAAAATTGTCTTATTATAGAATTCCTTGGGGATCTATGAAAACAGAAATTTAAATTAATATTACAAGTTACATGACAGAAAAATCAAACGGGTTAGCAGTTGTACTTTAAATGTCTTAGAGAAATAATCACATCGAAACTGTTAAGAAATTTTGGGAAAAAAATATGATATATTGACATAACGACTAAATTTATTATCAAGTATTCATAAAAAGATTCATATACTAAGCACATCTGAGCCTTAAGTAGAAATGTATTTTAAGTAACTTAATTTGCCTAGACAGCCAATATTGACATTCCTCCATATTTAAGACGTCATCGCTTTGTCAAGCCCTAGCGTAACCAAACAATTTAATATTTTATTTCATATCTTGGCTAATTCTGTTTAAGTTTACAAAAAAATAGACTTATATAAAACAATGCACATAAATATATTGTTGTAAAAACCCCTTTTCTGGGCATGTTCATATTTTTTTTATAATATTAGAAGCCAAACAAGCAGACGGATTTCCCGATGTTAAGAAATTCACGCCGCCCAGAGACACCAAAATGGTGCGCTGCTAACCTGAGGCCGGGATGTTAGGCCTCGAGCAAAAGTAAGTATACCGGCTACCTTACCCTCCGAACTGGAACACGTTATGATGTTATGGCGGCAGGAATAGGTAAGGCGGTGGTACAAATCCGGGCGAGTCGTTGCTAAACTCTACCACCTAGTCAGATGTCACGGTGTCAGTGACGGTGAGCCTATGCTCGCCTTTTACGAGCAGCCTGGCAAGGAAGGCATCTGCCTAGACCATCTGGTCTATTCTATTCTAACAAACAAAAACACTAAGTTCTAAATATTCCAACCAGAAAATTATTTTTACATATAAAACGTGTATTTATTGGGATTGTCGCGTTTTGTAACGTCACATGCGCCTACATAACACTCTAGAAAACATGCACGCAAATTCCCTTCTTTTTTTCACCCGGTATCACGGGGACGCTATGGGCTCTTACTAGCGCAAATAGTGTCACATCGGTATCTGATTCTCTCTCTTTTCCTCTAAGGCAATTTGCACTTGATAAAGATTTCTCGCTTCCATGCTTTGTTGATCTTAGTTAGTTGTTAAAATTGAGGTACATACATGAGATTGATTTGCGTACCTGTCTATAGTTTGTGCGCCTGATTTCAATTATTAGATTCACTCGTTACAAAAAAAACAGTCTTGTAATTATTCTCTTTTATATGTAGGTGCAAATTTTATTGAATTAATTTCTAATTTCAGTAATATACGTACTGACATTGAAAATAAATCTTAAAGAATTTTGAAACAAAGTTATATTGTATATCTTGGTTGTGCTTTTAGCAGGGATGGAAGGTACACCGCGGATGTAGAGAGGAGAATGAGTGTAGGGAATAGTCTGAATGGAGCGTTGGGAAAGCTATTCCAAAGCGAGTTTTTGAGGCAAAAAGCTAGACTCGCTTTGCATAATTCTGTGCTTATTCCAACGTTATTTTATGGAAGCGAGAGTTGGGTTTGTCAGAAAGAGCATGAAAGTAAGTTAAATGCGGTCGAAATGAGAGCGCTACGGAAAATCTGTGGTGTAACACTCGCTGACCGCATTCGTAACAGTGAGATCCGAGAAAGAGTGGGATTGAAAGAAAGTGTTGGTGTTAAAATGCGAAAGGACATGCTCCGCTGGTTCGGTCATGTGGAAAGAATGACAGGTGACAGATTGACAAAGCAGATATACAATGCGAATGTGGATGGATGTAGTACCCGGGGAGACCAAGGCTGACATTCCACAATCAGATCACTCGGATATAATCCGAGGGTGGTGTCAAGAGTCTCCGAAACCGGCGTTTTTGTATGAAAAGGGTAATGAATGTGAAGGAAGCTAGACAGGTTTGTCAGGATCGTGAGGTCTGGCACTCGATACTCTCTACCTTGGGACTTGGCGTGATGATATGTATGTATATAAAGAATTTTGCAATTGTGTTCCGAGCTTAAAAATATTTTGTAAGATTTTCTGTTAACAGTTGTTTTAAGTGACAACGAATTTGGTCACATCGTCTCTGTGGTCTAACCGTCCGGCGTCGGACATGACTTCTTGAGGTTCTGGATTGAACCCAGGATCGGATCCGAGGTCGGGGAAAAAAGAAATTGGAAATGTGTATTTTCAATTTTCTAATTAAAATAACGTTGCCACTTGTTGGATATGTGCCCGGTAGGCTATAAGCTTGCCACCTATCACATTGTGAGACTTTTGGTGCCCTGGTTGTGCTCTAACCTAACCTAACCTAACTCTCGGGTAAATATTTTTTTTTAAAAACACGCATTTAAAAAATCTACCAACAAAATATTGATCATTGAATGTTGCCATACAAATCATTCAGGCCAAAATTAGTACCAATAATGGTAACTTCACATAAAACGAACCGTATCCTCCAGGGGTAAAGTGGTATGAGCCGTCATTTTAGATGTGGGGTATCATAGATAGATCAGAATTAAAATTCATAAGATAGTTTCAGGAGAAAGCAAGTTTTTTCATTATGTTCCGATTCAATAATAAGCTCACTTTCAACGTCTGTCTCATTGCTGCGCAGAAGTCGCAGCCTTTTGCAGTGGCAGAAAAAGATGATAACTTTTCTTGGCAATGTTTTTATTTTTAATTATATAATATATTATTAATTATTATTTGTGCAAGAATATAAATGATTGGAAAACTAATTACTCAAAAATTAATTACCTACCTACCTCGCCTATCCAATGAAAAGAATTACCCTAAAATACTACAAAATCAAATAATATATCTATTTAGATAATGAAATTAACAAAAAGTAACATAAACAAAACTTATTCATCTAAAAAGTATTATATGATGAGATTCTGAAAAGAATAAATTTAAGTAGTCCACTGAGCACAACCATTCCTTAAAGCACGTAATGATTATATACTCTTTGCCGTTAGGAACCGACGACGAGTTTGAACCGCGCGGGATGGTATCTTGCACAGCTAATTGATTACACCGCCGTTCCCCCTCATGACTGTCCGCCGGCTTTGCACATTATTCGCTCAGTACTCGATCATTATTTTGCTGTTATATTATTTTAAAACGGTGATATCTCAAGATTCATTTAACTCGAATGATATAAAGGGCAAATTTGTTTTAAATTTAATAATTGTGATGTTGTGAACGTTTTTATTTGAGTAAGGATTAATATCACAATTAAAAAACATCTTCACATGTAGAAAGAATGATAGCTGAAAGATTGATAAAGCAGATACACAATGCGAATGTGTATAGACATGACGTGGGTACCTAGGTTGACATTCTACGATCAAATCCCACGGATGCTATCTGAAGGTGGTGGCAAGAGTCTCCGAAACCAGTGTTTTTGTATGAAAAGGGTAATGAATGTGGAGGAAGCCAGGCACGTCTGCCCGGATCGTGAGGTTTGGCACTCGATTCTTTTTGCCTACACCGTAATGGACTTGGCGTGAAGATATTTATATATGTATGTACTTTTGGGCTAGTTCCAATTTGTTTAACTTGTCCTGGGATATTTATTTATTTGCCAGGTGTCTCAAGTCTTTGTCACGAGTAATCAGCATAATCTTTTGCGTAGTTGAAGTCGTTCTAACGAGTACGATACATTTCTTTCGACCTATTTGTATGTCGGAAATATTTAAACTTTCTATTTGTTTATATTCTCAGGTAGCTTTAGGAAAAGCACATGCAGTTGCCCTCACAAGCTATGGCACTGTGTATACATTTGGAATTAACAACAAGGGCCAGTGTGGAAGAGAGTTCGGTTATACTAAAGAAAGTAAGTATATTAATTTTATTGTTGGTTGTATTATTAACAGTATTTTAAACAGTTGATGGACACGAACTTTTACTAGCAACTTTTTTTTAAAATTTTTGGTTCGCTAGAAGTTTTTTTTTAAAGTTGAACTAAAACGCATATACCTAAAGCAATTCTGGAATTGTTTTTGCCGTGTGTTACTGAAATCTGTTTGTCGGATTTTACATCGTTATATACTTGAATTCGACGTACCTACACACACCTTTGTATTAGCTTTTATAGTATAAATAATAAGATAATCGCTATTGTGGTCTACTGGTCCGAGGTTAACTTTGACTACTTGAGGTGTCGGTTATCGGCTATCACTACAAGTGTTCTAACATTACAAAAATATACATACGAGAAGGAGCTGTAACATGCCAATCTTTATTGTTTTCTTACTTTATATTTTAAATCTTTCATAAGAATATCAAATGATTGTCAGCCCAGCACATTAATCGTAAAGGTACATGATAATTGATAACTGATCGTTTAGCGCAGGTAGACTTTCATCTTTTAATAAAGCTCTTGTTATTGTAATAAATATTTTATATTTATAATATAAATACAGGCTTACTGGTAGCTAAGGCATAACCTTTCTAGGGCGACTTTAGTACATCAAAAGCAATAAATTTGTTCTACTACTATTAGAAACTTTTGTTGCTTTTGATGTACTAAATTAGCCCTAGAAAGGTTATGTGTTAGTTACCAGTAACACCGTATATATTTAGCTAGACGCCACAGTAACCGGGAAGAAATCAGGACCTGTTGTGGAGCCCACGCCTGGACAGTGGGATATTGCCGCGTGTGTGTCTTGTGTCGGGAATGTACTGGATTTTCCAGCGCCTGCCACTGTGCCAACCTGCCTAACCGAGTTCCTGGCGAGTGAGTAGCCTTGTTTACAGTCTTTTTTTTATGTTATAGGAAAGCAAACAAGCAGACGGATTTCCTGATGGTAAGAAATCCACGCCGCCTAGAGACTCCAAAGATGGTAATGGTGCGTTGCTAACCTGAGGTCAGGATGTTAGGCCTCGAGCAAAAGTAAGTTTACCGGCTATCTTACCCTCCGAACCGGAACACGTCATGATGTTATGGTGGCAGGAATAGGTAAGGCGGTGGTACCAATCCGGGCGAGTCGCTGCGAAACTCTACCACCTAGTCAGATGTCACGGTGTTAGTGATAATAAGCCTATGCTCGCCTTTTACGAGCTGCCTGGCAAGAAAGGCAGATGGTCTATTCTACAAAGGAGCCCGGACCAACACAGGGTACAACTTCGGAAGTAGTTGTGTAACTTGTGACACTAGTATTAATATGACTTCTTAAAAAACAATTCATACGATTAGTATTTTGCGTAATTATTTTATTGAAAATAAAAATATTTTAATAATTTTGTCATGTTCAAAGATGTAGAATAAATATAAACAAACATATATAACATTATATTTAAGCGTATGCTTCATGTTCTATCTTTTTCATACCAATTTTGAACTTTTCGTTGAGATTAAATGTGGAGGAAGTTAGATAGTTGTGTAAAGATAGTGACATTTAGGACTCGTAACTCTCAGCCTACCTTTTAAGGGACTTGAGCTAAACATATACATATTATATGTAACAAAAATGGCTAAGCAAATATATATTTTATGGTATCGCCTATTACTACAAGCGTTCTAACATTTTAACAAACTTTTCAAGTTGGGTTTTAGTTCTATGCACATTTTTGATCATTTAAGTGTTATAAATTGTTTTACTGATTATGTAGTTGTGTATTTATACTGAAAACATTTGTAAGCCCTGAAATATCTTGGTGCAAAATAATTAAGCAGCAGTTGGTAACGCCCATGTCAAGTATTAAAATATTTTATTTAACAATCTAAGGCACTATATGTGGCAATTTTTATTGTTCTTACGGTCAAAAGACGATGTCAATCGTTAAAAACAAAACTGAATAATATAGAAGCTTTATAGCTTAAGGTAAAATAAAAATACGTAATGATATTGTAATGTGAATTACGCTTGGTCGCAGAGTATTTCAAAAATACTCTTTTTTCTATGTTTATTTTAATTGTGTTATAGTGCAGTTTAGGTATATAGAAAAAATAACTATGTTAAAAAAAACTGTCTTTAAAACTAAAAAGTAAAATTAATAAAGATTTAGTATTGATTATATATACTACCTATTGTTTATATGTGCTATTTACTAATAGGTTTGATGCCGGTGCCAAGCCAGTTTAACACTTAATTATATGTCGGAGTTATATCACACATACGGGCCAAACAGGAACCACGGGACTAGGAGGCCGAGAGATCACAACTTGAGGGTAGTTAGTAAATAATTCAGAAATATCAAAACAAAGCCGTAACACCTGATCTAGTCGTACAACCACATCGTAAACCTCATCGTAAACCTCATCATAATAAATAATAGAGTACATACGTAATCACTTACTACACTGTTTACAAGCATAACCACAATCGCGCACAAACAACTATAGAGTACACCCATTTGTTACTAAACAAACCATAGTAAACATTAGAGTAAGCCTGCTACTATGACAACACTACGTAAACACGTCACGGTGTTCGTGCTTATGCAAACGCCAAACCCCCGAAGGGGAAAGGGGGGCTCCACCCCGCCCCTCTTGCGTGAGTGCTGACCGAATAATGTAACTCCCGGACGACCCACATCCTGCGCCCCAAGATCCCAATTGAATTAACAATTGCGACCTAGATGTGTCTTTTTGTCAAACTATGACAGGGAGAGACTTAACAGTGGCGACCTCCGTACTAGACAGTTGTCCAAACACTGAGAGACGTGCACAAAGCATGTCCACAATATGGCAGCGCTAGGGTTTATATACACGTGGTCGCGGTGAACGGATCAATAAGAAACGAGTTACTTGCTCATGCGCCACCTGTTGTGCTAATGTGACAACTTTATCCATGACTTCCCGACAACGGACCAATAAAAAATAAGCTACGAGAATTCCGATGCACTTGTGGCGCCAAATGTACTAATGATCACAATATCACAACTGTACTTTGTTCATGACTTTACGACGTTACAAGCGGATGCGCCACACGTTGCACCGACGACCTTCATGACCACATATATTAGAAAATAGTACTTTGTTTATGACCTTCCGACATATATATAATTATTAGTTTAAGGCTTGGCACGGAAAGATGAAAGATTGACAAAACAGATATACAATGCAAATGTGGATGGATTATAATTAAGTCTTAAAGTAGATCGAAGCAAGATAAGTAGTGGCGGGTTTTCATGGATCCACCAGTGTCGCTAGGTGGCCTATTTTCGTGAAATGTGTTTTGTGGGATGTAATGTGTTTTATTGAGTGATTAATGTGTTGCTAGCCTTGCGGTTTTTATAACTTCACCAGAATTTGTTACGAGCAGAGTGCTCGGCCCGAAGCATTATTTATTTGGATTAAACTTCCTTGCAAAGTCCGCAATAAGGGCCATTTTCCGGGAGACTGAACTTCGACTTGGTGCTGCGTTCTGTTTACTAGGTGGGTTGATTGGAGGAGTAGTGGCTAGTCGCTCGGAGTTAGGTACCGGCGATGACGGTGCTGTGTGGTGTTTTGGAATTAGTCGGAAGACTTGCGTTGGCCAAGATCCCGCCCGGATCCGATAATACGTGACGGGTATTCCTTACGGTTTGTAGGGACTTTCGCGGCCGGTTTATACTAACTCGCGGCTACTAGCACCGGGTTCGGATGGGGATGGTATTATTTTCATGTCCATATACTTAAAGGTCAATGTGTTTATTGTTCAATAGTTTTGACAGCTTACAGTTTGTAAAAACAATTTAGTAGTTATTTATTTCGTGTTTAGCATTACTTTTTAGTAATAATATGGAAAAGAAGCCACATTTACGCGGTCCAAATTTCACTAGTAGCGACAGTTTTCTCCCTTGTGATATTATTTTTAAATATAACAATGTATTGAAAAAATAATGTTGTTGGAGGTGGACCACCACCAAGACGACCTGATGACTCTCTGCTGGACAAAATAAGTGGAATTTGGTTGGGCCAACTATCGACGGGCTTTGTACAATTTATGACGGAGACAGCAGTCTAACACAACATCAAATTGTGTCGCCCATTGAAATAAAAGAAGTTAATGGAATGGAAATTGAAGAAGTTAAGGCATAATATGCTCATTACGAAAAATTGTGTTAATTATATTTCTTAGAAAAAAAGTGAAATAAACAAACTTCAACTGAGATGTATATATTTCTTATTTTAGTTAATATTTAAAAAAAATAATATACACAAATCAATCGCCCAAAATGTTGTATTATTAGCACTTCACATGCGCTAGATTCCCGGGTATTCCTAACACAGTTGGACTGTGAAGTGGCTGCTTCTGGATCATACTCTCCAAGTAAAAAAGGATGTTCAGAATCAATAGAAGGCTCTTTGTCATTTCTTGGACGTGCCAAATTATGTAGAACGCAAATTACTATAATTGTGCCAGGTATCCAACTTAAGTGCACTTGAATTCCTCTAGAAACAATAGGAAATCTTTTTATCCAGATACCGTAGAATCCGATAAATCACCATAAGTCAATAATTGACTTCCAGTTGCATAAAACCTGAACGTGCACAGAGTTGGTTCATTGGCGATAAAGCCTCGCTGTAAACAGACTGGTTGTATGTAGGCTGTATCAATCTAATAAATATAAAACGTTTCCTTTTTCAAGCTTTGTCTCTCTGTAAACTAAAATGGTCTATTTGTTCCGCAATTCTTCTATTAAAAAATCTGAATTCAACAATTTCTTAATCATCATCAGAAAACAAATAGTTACTCATAATCATTCTAAAAATAGTATAGGAACTTAATATGTCCTTTATCTTCAAATACACAACATAAATCGATTTAACCTCATAATTTTGACTTTACAAATCTAGAGTTAGAAATATAACCCTCCAACTTCGGGGGATTAAATAGTTAATAATATAACCTATGCCTTAGTGCAAGCTCGAGGTTGCGCAAGAGAAATTAATGATTTAACCCTGGAAACTAATTTCGGGTTAAGTAGGTTAACCTAGGATCGTGCAAGTGGGCCTAAAATTTGTAACTTAAACACTGATTCGGTACAAGCAATATTTTTCGACCGTAGCTATTCAATAATATCTTGTTTCGCGAGATGAAGTTGAAGGTGATATCTCAACTTAAATTATATACGTATGTAATACTACCTAAATTGTTTAGCAATTTAGGTAAAACTTCTTGGAACTAATAAAATGTTCGAACACTGTGGCTTCCATATCTTGGTGATAGTCACCAACTTTCTTTAATTCAAAGAATTTCAATCCTTTACAAATCCAATAACACGTAACATAAATTTAATAGATAGTTTTTGGTTTAAGTATTTTGTGCCAATTAAATGCAAAGCATCGAAGCTTATTGAAGTCCCGTACCTGACATTGGCTAAATAAGTCGTGAAAAACGATGGAAAACCATATTTATAACAGAAGAAGAAGAAGAAGAAGCTTATTGAAGTTGCAGAATCGATATAATGTAAAAGAATACTGTTGTTTTTATTCGGTTAAGACAAACCTGTTTGTACTTTTAAGGAAATGCGGTTGCGGGGAGGGGGACAGTGGGTGTGCGTCCTGCGGCGTGTGCCGACGGTGCGCCGATGCCTCCACCTCGGCCAATAGGACCGCGCGCCCCGAATGTGATGATGTCGACCTGTCAGGACGCTCCGACTCCATCGGAGGTAACGACACTTTGATTTTATTAAAATCATTACATCGTTAATACACACAATAAATAAAATAAAATAAAACATTGCACATACTCAAACATCTAACCAACACTACTTTTGTATCTACCGCAGCAATATGTATTCCGAAGTTTTAACTTAGTTGCAAAGGAAGCTGTCCAGGCGGTTATTTTATCGATCAATAGCGCCTTCGTTTTAAATTGAGCAAACGTTATTTTGACTTTTTGACGTCATAAATAAAAAAAAGATGGAACGAAGGAAAATGCAAGTATTATAAATATGCGTAATCCGAGTATTATTGTAACTTGTCACAGACAAAGACAGCGGCAAGTACAACCAGTTGGAGGGTCACAGCTCGGCGACGGATGCGGAACGAGATGCTAGCCTTAAAGTGAGCTGTCTGCCTCCGGCGAAGGTGGCAGTGCCTGGTGGACACCGCGTGGCGGCCGTCGCTTGTGGACTCCATCACACGGTTTTATTGACGGAGCACGGTAATATGTTCAATACTTATTTATCTCTTACAAATTCACAACGAATGGTCGACTCTGGCTAAACACACATTGGAATGAAAATTAAAGTAACCTTAGGCCACATGAGTAAACTGGAGCAAAATTTTAACGCAAAGCAATTTGATTAGAGGCTGCGTAATACACAACCCTCCTTTATCTTAGTTAGTGATAAAATAAATACCTCAATCTTGTCCTCGGCCACAGAAGAAAGAAGCTGTCTAATAAAACACAAAAAATCCGATTGCGCATAACCGCTGCTATCTTATGATAAGAAGTAATGGTCGTTATAATTTATATTTTAATAAAGCGACTCTAAAAAGGAGGTTGTTTTCAATTCATCCGTATGTTTTCGTGTTCTTTTTTGTATGTTTGTTTCGCGTTTATTTGGCCAATAATAAAGGTTTTTGTAAGGTTATTAGTGGTAATCGTATTCAGACGTTGGTTCTGTATGTATAGATTTAATCACATGAATAATAGGTATATTTAATAACGCGTATTTTTGTGTGTACATAGCTCCCGTGGTAATGAAATCGGAACGAAATCGGCTAAAAATATTTTTCACTCTATTTCTTAAATTTAAAATGTAAAGACACCGAAATATCGTCATGACACTGCCACGAGATCGTTACGACTTCGTCACGATACCGACACAACATCGTCATTACATCGCTACGATATCCTCAGCAACACAGTCACCGCCGCGACACCGTCACCTTCGCGAAACAGTCGCTAAATCGTTACGACACAACCAGTACATTATCTTCACCAATATGTAATGTTTCTATTTAAATGCCTAAACTCTGTGATCTAGTAGTCCAGCGGCGGACTTGAATTCTTGAGGTCCCGGGTACGAACCGCGGGTCGGGCAACAAAAATGAGAAAATATATATTTTATAATTTCTAATAAAAATAACGATGCCCGGGATAGGATATGTGCCCGGTTGGTTGGCTTGCCACCTATCATATTGTGGGGCTTACACCCGTGTTCATTAACAACACCATGAGGTCTCATAGTGGCCACGAACGCATAGGGACAGTCAAACCTATTCATAAAAGTTACTTTAAGGAACACATAGCATCAAGTTGTTATCAATGGTTTACAGCAATTAGGAAGAGTTCAATTATTATATAAATAAAAGAATAAATGAAAGAAGACTGATATATGTAAAAAAACGTGATTTTCAATATCCTTGACTATATTCGAATACACAAATAATAATAGAAAAAAAAAATTTGATATTTTGCTTACTCTTAGTCTACTACTCTTAGTATACTCTTTAGTATTTATGATCCTTGAAATAAATGATTTCGAGTGACATTTGCTATGATTTGATATGATATGTCCAAACCAGAGTGAAGTACGCTGTAACAAACTGACCAAGTACAGAAATGATTTCAATATTATGAGCTCTCCTAACAAAGTAAGTTAACAAGTAACAACTCTAGCCCGCTGAGTTTTTTTAAACTAATTATGATATTTACTTACAAATTATTATGAGATACAAACCATAATGTACAACTTATTACAATTAGTATGTCTTAAATAATATAACTAACTTATTACAATTAGTATGTCTTAAATAATATAATAACAAAATTACATTACAAATGAAAGATGGGTATATGATTGAAAAGGTTGTTACCAAGCATATTATACTTATACTTCTAAATATTCAGAATTTTTATAGCAGCCTTCCTTACATAGCTTTGTTTTGACACATTTCTTAAACTTATTTACGGGAAGATCTTTAATGTCACTCGGTGGCCTAATGTAGAAACGTATACATTGTTGACCCATGAAAGAATTACTTATTTCATTGAGACGAGTTTTATATACTGCTTCATGTTTATATTTCTCGTTATTAAATTATGAATGTCACATTTTTTTCTTTTGTGTGTTTTTTTTTCGCTTCTGTGGTCTAGTGGTCTTGTGGTCTCGGGTTCGATTCCTGGGTCGGACAACAGAAAAAAATTAGAAATAGTTATTTTATATGACAACCAAGAACAAAACGAAATATAGCAGTCAGCGCCTCCTCCTCCTCTCGTAAATAAAACAAGCTTAAAAAATACAAAAAGAAAAAACTTATTATGTCCCCCAATACGGCCGGCCACCGCTGGGGTCACAGACCAAAACCCTCCACTCCATCATATACATGTATGTTATTTTATATGACAACCAAGAACAAAACGAAATATATCAGTCAGCGCCTCCTCCTCTCGTAAATAAAACAAGCATAAAAAATACAAAAAGAAAAACTTATTATGTCCCCCAATACGGCCGGCCACCGCTGGGGTCACAGACCAAAACCCTCCATTCCATCATCTACATGTATGTACATTCAACGCTCAGTCATTACCATAGATTTAGTATGTACTAGATAAACAAAGTCAGTTAAAAAGCGAAACCAAAAAAAAATATGCGTGAGTGTGAGTAAATTGTTTATGTATGAGTTAAAGAAAGGGTTGTTTAAAAGGTCACGTACGTTATCGATATCGATAAATTAACAAACTATAAGTAAATTAGCATCTTTTCTTTACCCTCATCTATTATGATATGTACAATATCAAATTTTATGTTGTATGACTATTAAGACATTATATTCGTGAAATATTAGCTTTATGTATCACTAGCATAGTGACTAATAGATGGTAGATTTGTACGCGAAGCCTGTCTTTTAGGGTCACCATCTTTGTCTTTGTCGGCCGAAACAGCAATGTTATTCATTATCATGTTCCGGTTAGAGCGTAAGGTAGCCGTTAAAATGATATAAGTGGCATTATTATCCCGCCAAACAGATAGGAAAGTACGACTTTTTATATGACTTGAGACCAGGGCTTGAAATTTCCGGTATTTTTGGGAACCGGTATTAATGACCTTGAAGCAATATCGATACCAAGGCGTTATCTGTACTGTTTGTACCGGTACCAGACTTAATACCGGTACTATTGATTAAGGTTTCTGGTACCAGTACTGTTTAAATAATACCGGTACTAGAAAACATATTACTTATTA
>NJDC01009521.1:0-27875 GCA_002245475.1 Calephelis virginiensis
TCATCGATTGTTTATATAAAGCAGGTCACCACTAGGTCATATAATTCTTTTTTTTTTCGCATTTACAATATCTTAATTTTAGAACACAGACATTTTAAAATCTTTAAAATATTTTGTTAGGTATGCAGGTAGTCAATTTTTCTCTTAGAGATTTCACATCGAGCACGTCCATTTTACAAAATTTTTTAGTTTCCTTCAATTTTTTTCCTAACTATTTTTACCTATCGTGTTCCCTCCTTCGTTGTGGATATGCTCTTTATCTTTATTATTTTCTAATGAAAACATCGTCATCCGGGATAGAACGGTTGGCAAAAGGTTTGCCATCTATCGCATTGTGTAACTAAGTATCTTAGGCTAATCGTGCGTGACCTATTTACACCTTTGTCAACTTCTTTGTCTGTGTGTAGTTAAAATTTATCATATAGCTGTTTGTGATTAAGTGGAAGAAGGCAGAAACAGTTTAATGCGCTTTTTCCCTACTGGAGCGGTGGTGGGTACTAGTCCTGATGGGATTATTCAATACACTCTACCGGCTACCACCTATCGATAACTGTCTGATTTAATTTTATGAAACAGTTACTTAAGATTTAGCATTTAAATACGCAACGCAAACTGGTATATAGTATAATCCGTCCATCCAGTTTGCGTCCAGGTAAATTTCGACATCTATATCTTTTTCTATTACCATAATCATGTGGACGCAAATGGGCTATTTGAATAAGCATAATAATAATGGTAAAAAACCCCCACCCTTATAACATATTTCTTTATATTAAAATAAAGGATCAAGTTACAAATAGTAAGATGAGTTCGCGTCCACCCTGGACGCAAACTGGCTAATTCGTAAAATTGGTATACCAGTTCGCGTCCACCTCATTTTAACCTTAAAAAGTACAATAATCAATCAAAATCATCATTATTTTTATTATTTTATTCATTTTACGTATGAAACGCGCGCCAGTTCACTATTTTTTTTTACTAAACTTATGGCTATTTACACAACTTTTTTGTATAGCTAAGATTCATTATTTTTTTTAAACAGGAAAAATTATGCGAACAGTTCTTTTGTCTGTGTATATGGGTTCTTAATATATTGTATTATAGGCAGAAACGACTTTTCATTTCCCTAGTTTGTTAGTTCACTTATTTTTAAGGGTTTTTTAAACGGTGTCCGCGAAATCGACGGGAATTGGGGGTGGACGCGAATAGGCGAACATACCCTAATAAACGTATTTTTATTGTTTCTTCTTTTTTTTTAAAATATTAAATGTTTTTTCTTCATTTAAGCACACCTACCTACTTTTCGTGATATTTTACTTAGAAACTTATTTTTTGTATTCTATAAATAGGAGTTATTACTGACAGCTAGTGATGTCCCTTCTATAATTTCTCCCACATTTATTTTTGTGGTCGCTAAATTGGCAATGACATGGGCCGGCTCTTTTGCAGAATAGTCCATCTGTCTTCCTGCCAAGAAGCTCGTAAAAGACGAGCATAGTTTTACCGTCACTAACACCGTGATATTTGACTAAGTGGTTGAATTTCGCACCGACTAGCCCGGATTGGTACAACCGCCTTACCTATTCCTGCCGCCATAACGTCAGTGCTTGCCGTTGACGTGTTTCGGTTCGGAGCCTGCTCGAACACCGGCCGGCACCATTACCACCTTTGGTGTTTCTAGCTGGAGTGAATTTTGTACCATCAAAAATCCGTTTGCTTGTTATCCTTTCAATATCATAAAAATAAAAATCGACAAATTTTGTTATTCTCTCTTCCAAAATTTTACTCAAAATGAAGAAAAATCAAGTATTTTTAAGAAAATAAATTGAAATTCTAAAATATTATTACTTTATTAATTTCCTATTAAAAAGTTGAGAAAGTCCAAAAACGATTATTTTTTTTTTGTTTTTAAAAACACATTCCATAATTTAAGCGCAGTAAGACTGCAAATCTTTAGCTTAGATTTCATTGCTATATCTAGGTATATAATAATCCCTTCATCATAGTCAGAGTAGGTGAAAATAAAACTACTTTGGAAGCACACTCTTTCAAATAAAAAATAATTTTTAAATTCGGTACAGAAATGACGAAGAAATCGATTAACCTACATATAAAAATGTGTAGGAGGCGACCATGTAATAACCTCCTCCTTTTTTTCGAAATCGGTTAAAAAGTTTTCATTATGATTCATTGACCAGCCCTAGATTTCAAAGTAGGTATATCTAATCTAAGTATTATGGCGGTCGATCTGATAACATAATCATTTTATTATTAAAATATTTTAAGTTCAGTGAAATGCAAAAAACCTCCTGCAATTTTATTGCTAAATCGTGAAATAATAATTGCTTTAGTAGGTCATGATTTCAAATAGTCTAATATAATTTGAAAGATTCATTGATGATATTAGACCACCCGGCAATCATGACCTTTTTACTAAAATTACTTTTAATAAATTTATGCCGGAGCCGATGCTTTGACAAGTTAATCTAAAGCGAAGTTTATTAGCAGTTAATTTTTTTTTTAGAAAAGATGAAATGGTTTCTAATTCCGTTATCTGTTCGACTGTTAGGTATGGATTTCCTATATACCTTACACCATTTAGCACAAAATCCAACGATGCAGCTTTTAAACTATTTTTTTCGAGCTCAGTCTGCTAGTCGAATCGCTACCACGAAGAGAGTCTAATGCTGGCAAAATACGAGAAATGTTTTCGCAAAGGGATTGAAAAAAAGATGGTAAATTGTATCCACGAAAACTGACAAAGTGACCATTACAGGAATTCGTGCAAAAAGTTCGAATTGTATTTCGTTGTGCCAAAATAAAAAAAAACATTAATTGTTTGTATTTTTTGTATGAGATATTAAAAGGTTATTTTCCCTATTAAATAATGTTTGTATAAAAAATGTGTTAATTTTTAAGTTTTTTTTTATTGACTCACTATAAGTAGCCTTAATTAACCTTTAATCATAAGAAATAATTGAATTTCATTGGTTTTAAAGCACTTGTTCAGTCCATTTACTTGATATTTAAGGGGGTGGGGGTAAGATAAAAAATGGACCAACAAATCTCCCGGCAACATTCAGACTCATAATCGGTAAGATTTTCTCAGTTCAAAACAATTTATAGAATGCGGTCCTCACATTTTGCATCTCAACTCCATACAGCGCCTGCACTAATAGACACAATACGCGGTGACGCGGACGGGCGATCATACTGCACCGCTCGCCGCCGCGGCGGGTGGCGAAGCGGACCTCAACCTGCATTGACTTTCCAACAAATCCTACCTAACCGCTTGGCCAAGGAAACCTGCAGTGCGACCGACGAGGCGTCTGGCGAGGCGGCAATTCGCGCAGCACCGGCAGCAGTCCACGGGCAGTAGCGTTCGCCGCCGCGACCAGTAATGTCTCATAGTGAAATGTTTTTTTTATGGTATTGGAAGGCAAACAAGCAGACGTATTTCCTGAAGGTAAGAAATTAACGCCGCCTAGAGACACCAAACGTGGTAATGGTGCGTTGCCAATCTGCCTGGCAGGAAGCATTCTATCTAGGTACCTATTCTTCAAAGGAGCCCAGACCGACACAGAGACTAGGGTCTTTATCGAAATTATCTCGTCATTGCTTACAAGGTAATAATAGTTTTTTAGTTCAAGACCTAATATTTTGAAGAGATTGTGGAGTAGGTACATGGTTAGAATAAGAATCGGGGTATATATAGAGAATTCTACAAGTCGTACGAGGAATACAGAAATCAGAATAAATCCAAATCCAAATTTACGAGAATGACTATTGAAAAATTCGATTACATTCCTACTATAATATATTCTACTTGAATTGAAGAATAATGTCTATGCAAATAGAATTTCAAATTTAAAAATTGTTTTTGACATTATTTATTTTTAGCATTTCAGCAATAACAATCCCCGTGTTCATTATTCGCGGCGAAAACAACTAAACTCATTATCACAGCGATATTCGCCGCGACTGCCGTTCCTTTATGGCAGTTACTTTACTATTTGGACTGCCGCTCGACTCCATCAGACTGTGGCTAGCGCCAAAGAGTATATAAATACTACGTAATAAGAGGCGGGACTTCCATAGATACATAGCAAACCCGAATTTGTATAAAGTTTACTTGAAAAAGTATAACCCGTATAATTTGAAAGTAAGTCTAAAGGCATTCAGATATAAAGCAACTTGTGTCATATGATTTGGCCGAATAAAAAACATATCAAACTTATTTTTTGATACATTGCCATACATTTGTTTCATTCACCAGACGCGCCGTTTACGCACCACGCGAATATTCGCTTTAGCGAATTTCCCGTGGCCAGGCCGTAACACACGAACTCCGCCCGACAGCGCAGTCGGTTTTCGCGCAGAGAGGCGGTGCATTACACACGGGGCACAGGCCACATCATAACCGCGCGGATCGTCGTAGGTTTGATTGATTGATTTTATAAGATACCATGAATACTGCTGGTGACCGTGACTCGTGGCGCTCTTTCGGGGAGGCCTATGTCCAGCAGTGGACTTCCTCCGGCTGATGATGATGATGAGACCATGAATGTCTCATTTAGAGTTCTGCTTCGTATAAATGAATGAACACATTATCTTTTTATGTTTTTCTTTCTACTCCACAAAAGCCAGACTGTTGCTACTACTTCTGTGTCCATTTTAGAAAAGAAAATGAAAATAAAAAATATTTGTTTGCGAAATATGAGTGTTACAAAATTATTTAGGCGTTCCAACATATTCTACGAAGTTGTGGTGTACCAGTGCCAGTGACCTTTACAAACTGGTCACAACCGCGTTAAAACCACCCGCTCGGACAAGCGCATAAACCTAACGCCTCTCCGCTTCTCGCTTTCGTTCGGAGCGGATTTCGTTTGTATTTGTTTTCGCAGGAATGTACGTACTTTGAACCTCCTTTTCAACATATTGTTGAGATTTAAATTTTTAAATGAAGATCACTGTTCTCAACGGCCTTCTAAAAGACTCTTATCAAAAATTCCAGAACATAATACAAAATTTTATAAGACCTCTTTTACAGTACAAGCTACAAAACTTTGGAACGCTCTCCCTGTAGCAATAAGACAGGCAGATAGTGAAAATGTTTTTAAGAAAATGGCAAAAAATTTACCTTAAGTCATTACAGTCGTAGCGAGCATCGGGGAATGTTTTCACTGTCACGATCTAGATTATGGCAAATTTACCTATACCTTAATGTATATCGTTTGATATGTAATTATTTACTGAACACTTTATTTTGTAATTAGAATAGATACTTAGTTGTTACTTATTTTATGTATTAATGTATTTTCTTTCTTTTTTTAATGTACTTTTTCCTTATTTGTACATTTCTTTTTTATGAATGCTGGTTGTGTAAAAGAAATCGCTTATTAGCGATAAAACCGCCATTAAACCGGTATCTTTACCTAAATCGGTTGTCATTCTAAACTAGCAGTAATGTGTAAAAAGTAGGTATGCTCTTATTAAATTAACACAAATTTATTTGTGACAAAAAAAGTATCATTTGGGACCTTAAGATTTTGCTCTATAAATCCTTTAATACGTAAAGTAGGTTGGTAAAGCAGTTGTTAATACGGACAAGTTGTGGCAAAACGCTAAGTCGATAAGTATGTATTCATATCTTTCAGTAATCTTTTAATAATTTCTTTAATTAAATAAAGGCAAAGTGTTTGTTATTAAACGCTAATGTTTTGTCACCTGTATTTAAGGACATGCATGTATGTGTAAAGTTTATCTCGAGAGCGAACGTCACAAATACCACGGTCATGAAGATAACAAGTTGCATGGAACTTTGCTTCATACCTAGTTCACGGTAAATTGGACGTTATTTCTTAGACTAGTTACAGCCGAGGGTTGCATGGGGGTGTACTTGCACCCCAGTTTTGAAAAAGAAGATGAGTAGAAAAGAAAAATAGTTTTGCTTATTCATAGTAGGTATTCAACGCAGATTATACTTTTAACAATATTTAAAGACCAACAAGAAAATTAAGTTCCTGATGATGAAAAATATAACTACGTCGCTTTGGATACCTAACTGTGCTTCGCAAACTTAGATTAAGATGACAACAACAATGACAACCACTGGCGTTGTGGCTAGATTATGTTAGTCGATGTAGGCCCACTAATACTATAGGTAGTCTGAATTAAAGCGGATGAAATAATCCATTCACCTAAATTTTTCTACCAACAGGGCGATGGAGTGGTCACATCCTAACTCCATAAACATACATCACAACTGCTGTATATAGTTAATCACTTCGTTTATTGCTGACTTTGTTTTAAAGAGACTATAATATTCGTGAAATGTTTCACTATTTTTCTTCTTTAAATATCATCGTCAACTGTCGATGTCAGTTACATAGAATTAAATTTTACATTACAGGTTTTAATTAAAAAAAATCTTGTCTCCATCCCAATCTAAACTCTAAAAACATACATCACAACTGCTGTATAAAGTTAATCACTTCGTTTATTGCTTCCTTTTATAAGTAGGTACTACTAATCCAGCTTAAGTTTAAACAGACTAGCTATATTCATGAAAAATTTAACTATTTTTCTTTTTCTTTATCTATCATCGTCAACTGTCGATTGTGTCGGTTAAATATAATAAAATTTTACATAAAACATTCTAATAAAAAAATTAAATATGACTAAGCCATCCTAACCACCATGTCAAGTGTCCCATTAAATACTTGGGGAAACTTGAGCCAAATCTATTTTTTCATTAAAATGTCATAATCGATGAATTTATTAATTACAGCACATTATGACTTTTAAAAAAAGTATCTTCACGCCCATATCCCTGAAAAGGCAGGCAAAGGCACATCCAGGGCACCTACGACTAGCCGAGAACACGACGTAATGTTTTTGGAAAATGAAAATACACATTTTCTAACTACTTTCTTCCTCGGGGATGGAACCAGGGACCTCATGAATATACGTACATACAACCATAATCCCTAAATCACTGTCATAAAAAAATCGAGAGAAAATATATTTGACTTCCTGTTAGAAAAAACATATTACCTATAGGGTGTAAAAAATTTTTTGCAGACAAGTATAAATAATAAAATATTTCTAATAATATGAATTTATTGTGATTATTTTTCAGAATGAGAATTTCGTAGTTGCCGAGGATTTCCTTTTGCCGTTTCTTCTCCTGCCTGACTAGGTTTGGAAACGGTAGCAGTACAAGGCAGATAGGTTATAGTCCTGGTTGCCAGGGAGTTTTTTTAGCCGTTTATTCTCCTGACTGGCGTGGTTTGGAAATGGTGGTAGTTCACGGTAAATATCGTTAAATTTATTTGGATTTTTAAACTGTTTATCATAAATAATTAAAAAAATGTTTAATATTAAAATATAATTAATTAAATAATTGTTTTTATACATATTAATATGGTTATAAAAAAATACACCATAATGTGATAGAATATATTGAAATGCTTTAATACTTTTGCAACAACTATTTAACACACTAATCCGCAAATGAATATTTTTCATTTTCATTTTAAAAAAATATCTTATTTTAAAAAAAGATTTTCCCGTGTTGGTCCGGACTTCTTTGTAGAATAGACCATCTGCCTTCCTGCCAGGCAGCTTGTAAAAGGCGAGCATAGGCTTACCGCCACTAGCACCGTGACATCCTACTAGGTGGTAGAGTTTTGCAGCAACTTGCGCGGATTGGTACCACCGCCTTATCTATTCCTGTCGCCATAACGTCAGTGCTTGCCGTTGACGTGTTCCGATCCAGAGGGTGAGGAAGCCGGTAAACTTACTTTTGCTCGAGGCCTGCCATCCCGGCCTCAGGTTGGCAACGCACCATTACCACTTTTAGTGTCTCTAGGCGGCGTGAATTACTTACCATCAGGAAATCCGTCTACTTGTTTGCCTTCCAATATCACAAAAAAAAAGATTTCAAGTCCGACGCCGGACCGGTAGATCACAGAAGCGATTATATATAACGACTATAGTAATAAGCGATTCAAGTTACGTGACTTCCTTTGGTAAGTATATTTATTGAACGAAAAATGATAACCAAAATCGGTTTAGTACCAACATATGTATATAAAGTTACGTGTAACCATAACTCTAATCCAGAGCCTAGGCAATTAATCATCCCTTGTAATAGAAAACTAACGACTTTTTAGAGTCAAATTGGCACCATTGAAAATAAACAAATATCCCTGGACAAGTTACACAAATTGAATCTAACCCCAAAGTAAGCAAAGTATATGCTTGTGTTATAGGGTAAGAATGGGTATTACCGGTCACTTAAGGACAAATAATCACAAATTATATAAAAATTAATTTTTCTTTATTAATTTTTGCGATAATCAAACTATCGGTATTCTTCTAACTAAAACACATAAATTGAGATCAATAACTAAAACCATTTTGACACAATTAGTATTTAAGAAAAATATTACTTTGACTGGTATTAGACACCGTGGCGGGCAAAACCAGTCAGTAGGTTGGTAATGCCGGTCAACGTATAAGAAGGTATAAGTTGCAGATATAACCCACTGGCGAGTTACAATCAGGGCCTTTAGTGTACACCCAGAGACCACAAGCCACACATCTATACCTAGCTCGTTGTTTCACCCGTACTCATAGCAAATGATACATTTATTTTCACAACCCTCATCAGCGTCAGTGTCTTCATATTCTCGCAAGTCTGTAATTTCTATTTCAGAGTCCGACGTACTCTCATTACGTTTCTTTTTGTCTTGAAATACTCTTTTTCTAGCTATTTTCAATTCGTTCGTTTCCCCTTTTTTTTAATTGTCCTTTTTACAGGTTTTAGGTAGTAAATTGTTTTTCTTGTCAACTAAACTTGCTTGGTAGTGGCAGAAGATTTCTAACAGTATAGTCTTACTAACACCGAAAGTAGAAGGAAGTGGTTTATATAAATATCAGTCGATTGCTCAAATGTGGAAATCATTCTTCCGCCAGTCTACAAGGAGATCTTCATTGATTCACCCAATTTCTGACCATCGTAGACTGTCCTTTGAGGGCCATCTGCTTCTAATGCAGATGAATGTTTTGTTGTGGATAAATTAGCATCAGCGGGACGTAACCTATGTGCAGCTGATCTTGGCTCCATGATGCCTTTGAAAATGATTGGCTTCTGATTTTGGGCATTCTGACATAATAAACAAAGATTAAAATTAACATAAATAAATTAATTATGTATATCAGTTTTACTGGCAGGTAATACCGGTCGGCGTGACCGGCATTGCCCGACTAGAAACATTTTCTTAAATAAAATTCTAGGTTAGAAACTTGTTGAGATAAGTTGAAAAACTATTATTAGGTTGAATGCTTAGTATTTATGGTACAACAATCTTTGGTAACAGTATAAGAAATGTGAAATAGTAAACACTCACTTCTTATTGTTTTACTCCGAAAATTTACTTTAACTGGAGCGAAAACAATTGACGTGCATTCACTCTAAATGTCGGCTGGGGAACGACGCAGGGAGCGGGGCGTTGGTGCTTGGCAACAATACTCCACTCACTGTGTATATGTGCGTGCGCCAAAACGTTGTAGTATGGGAGATTTCGTAGTGACCGGTAATACCTCCTGACCGGTAATACCCATTCTTACCCTAGATGTTAATCAACGATGTTAATACATAGAAATACTTAAATAGATACCAGAAGAAATTAAATAAACCCCCAGACTCGGAAATGGAGACATCTAAATGTTCATCACACAATGTTGGTCGGTGTAGTTAGGCGTGTACGCTAGCCACTCGACCAACGAGGCGGTCAATCTAGGTCTAGGTATTTAATAAAAAAAATATAAAAAAAAAGTGAAAAGTTATGAGTGGCCTTGCGTGGCCTAGGTAGGTAATTGAAAAGAAAACCAAATGTTACAATCGCGATACTATTGCCAAGCATGAAAACTAAAATGTAATTAAATAATTAATTTGAATAAAAGTTAAAATATTTTTACAGCACAATGGTAGATGTTAGTACCTATGCTTAAATATTCCTTAACACAAATTACGCAAATAAATAATTTTCGTTTCATTTCAGAAAACGAACCATCCACGTTCATATCGGATAGTTATCTATCGATTTCCTATTTTAAGTCAGCCGTCATAATTTTCCATTGATAAAAAGGTCAATCCATTTGTGTACTAAAGAGTATACAAATACTATGTAATAAGAGGCGGGACTTACATAGCAACCCGAATTTGTATAAAGTTTACTTGAAAAAGTATAACCCGTATAACTTGAAAGTAAGTCTAAAGCCATTCAGATATAAGGCAATTAGTGTCATATGATTTGGGCGAATAACAAACATAGCAAACTTATTTTTTTTATTTTTTGATATGAAAGTTGCGCCAAGCTGTTGTGTACAATAATTAAGTCTCGAAATACATACGTAAACTGATAAAAATTTGTTTTCTAAATTAGTCTAAAACATACTAAAATAATGCAAAAAGAGGTCAGACCATAGAGATTGTATAATAAACACACGTACCTACCACTTGTCTACACTGACTGGCAATAAGCCCCTAATTTCGTGTAATTGAATGTCCGGCGAAGTTTTAAAAACTGCGTGGTTAGCAACACATTGGTCACTAAAAAAACCAATTGTGATTAAGGAAATTAAAGTCGATTTTTTGCAGTTTACTACGCTTAAATTATTTAGATTGGTTACTTCTGGCAAACGTGATCAAAATACTCATTCGGAGGAAAATGATCAGTTACTAGCTGTTTGCGTGCGACTTCGGTAGCGTAGAACATGAAACTTCCATCCCCTATCCTTTGGTGGTTCATTTTTGAAAAAAAATAGCCTTTGTTTGATTTCGGATCAATATCTAACATCATCAAAATCGTATCAGCGGTTTAACCGTGAAAAAGCAACATACAGATAAACATTCGCATTTATATATATTACTAGTTGTCCCAGCGAACTTTGTTCCACGCGTTCAGTTTTTATGGAAAAAAAAAATTCTAGTTTCCTTTCAGTTGAATGGAATAAAAGACACCCTATATCCTTCTCCTAGTTCTAAGCTACATCCGCATTAATTTCATCCAAATCGGTTAAGCCGTTCTTGAGATATGAATAGTATAACTAACATGACTTTCTTTTTAATATATACATATAGATATTACGAATACAAGCTTTTTGACCGCAACTTTTTCATATTTGTAATATAATAGTTATGATTTTTACACAAACTTACTTACCTACTTATTAGTATAGATAAGTCCCATTACGTGAGCGAAGCCGGGCTGGGTCTTTAGTGAAATATACCACGGTGATATATCACCGTGAATATACTCAAGCGTGTTTTAGTGTAGGTAGGTTGGTATATTGTTTGGATGCGTAATATCTTTTGAATGGAATGTTAGATTACAGTAATTAAAAAATCAATCTAAACCTATTGAAACAGTATTGAATACGAAATTAATTATTTGGATAAGGATTAATATAAAGGTCCGAATATGGTCACTATTTCTATCAATTTTTATTAAAATGTACTTATATAAAAGTCGCATATTTCTGTAACCATTATATTTAGATGTATGATGTCACGAAGTTTTTTGTAAATATTAATACGTTCTTTAATATTGAAGAATTTTTTTTTTCTATCATTAATGGTTTTCACAGCGCATGGGTTAAAAGACATTTTAAAGCTAACTTTTTAAACTTTGTGTCATATCATTGAAGTTTTAGCTGGGATCCCTTTTTTTTAGATATAAATATACGGATATAAAAATGTCGGCTTCTATTGGTGAAACAATTTTTCCAATCGGTCCAGTTCTTTCGGAGCCTATGCTATACAAACAATCAAATCTTTCCTCTCTATTATTACTATTACATGTTATAGATTAGACATATATTATATTAAGTACGGATTACACCTAGGACTATTTTTTTTTATTTAACATTCTCATTTTATGACCTACAACTCGAAGAGGTTACAAGAAACTTCTGCAATGCTAACATTTTTGTTACTAGGTATTCAATCTTTACTAAGTACATTGTAACCTATTCCTTTTATCCATTCAGTATGTCACACAGCCTATAGGTTATCTCAATATTTTTACAGAAAAAAATAACGAAGTATACAAAAAGATAGTTTTAATACGTACATTTAAAATCATAACAGATATAAGGAGAGGCCAGCGCCATGTCGCGCCCTGTGCTCGGTCATCGGTATCCATTTAATTTTCTTCCTTTATACATTTTCTAAACATTGTTAATGAAGAATACGTAGACACAAAAACATTTTCACAATAAAAATAAAAGGGATAATCAATCACTGGACGTAAGAGAGCATATCGTTGACGAAACTGAACATTGACAGCGTTATCGAAAGGCCCGAACATGGCTACTTTGTCTTATCTTATCGTATTAGAATTTTGTTGTAATTTAAGTCTCTAGATATCTGCTCATATACAATAACCTTTTGTTCAAATGACACTAGCTTTTGGCAGCGGCTTCTTCTACACTTAAAAGTTGTTTTGATCCCTTTTAAGGAACCACCTTAGTAATAATTACTCGTGTATTTGTATCTACTGCGTACTACCCAGTTTCAATTCTAGGTGCCATTGTAGAATATAAACAAACAACCTATCTATCAGGCCGCTCCTCAGTGGCGAAAACATGTTGCTAGTCATCACCATGATCATGACTCGTTTTCCGAGTCCACATTTACCACGTTTCCCGACTGAATGCTTTGTTCAATAAAACATGAGCGATTTGATCGTAGAATGTTAACTTTGGGCTCCCCCGGTCCATCCACATTTGCATAGTGTATCTCTTTCCTCAATCCTTCATCTGCCATTCTTTTCATACGACCAACGAGCAGAGCATGCTCTCTCTCATTTTTACATAAATACTTCTTACAATTCTCTCTTTCAATTCCACTTTTCCTCTCTGATCTTACTATTACAAATGCTAGAGGTGAGCATAACACCACAATGCGTGGCGCTCCCATTGTCACCGATTTTATCGTTCTTTTATTGATGTATATAAATTTGTATTAAATTTGAAATTCTGTACCTTCTATTTAACCTCAGATTACACAGAAAAAAAACACCCAGCACGTTTAAAAAGGAAAACTAGTAACGTGATATAACATAAAATCTATAACAGGTAGGTAAAGAAAATTAATGGTAAAAATATACGAAAACATAACGTAATATAAAATGAATAGAACATTTTTGATTTCACATCAAAAATGTTCTATTCATTTTATTATCTTTTATATTAACATCTATAGCCGCACGTAAAACCAAACCCTGGCGTTGCGACGCAAGACGTGGCGACGCGTCGCCACGCTATAATAATATGATGGATAATATATGATACAGTCCATATGCGGTAGAGTGTACGGTGTGACTGTGTGAGTACTGATTAAACGAATTAAGTAGTCACGATTTCTAATAAATTCGTAAATTTTTGTATTTAATAAAAATAAATGTTTATTCAATAAATGGTCATCGTTATCTTTAAAAAAATCGTAATATTTTATTTTAGCATTATGACATACTTAGTTCCTATCACAATCTGTTCTTTTCTGTATATTAGGTACTTTTACAAAATAATGTCGCTGTTTCACATCTGCCAGGCGTCCCGTGACGGCTCACTTTTTTTATTTTAGGTTACATACTTTACTTCTTTACTTTTTGTAGCAAAGTTCAAACTTAACTTTAAATTACACGATTAAGCATAGCAAGATAAGTTTACTAACGATTTTTAATAGAATACAATAACATATATTCTGATACATGAACAAAATCTCAAGATGATCGATCCCTACTCTATCACTAACCCATGCATGGATTACACTTATTTATTATATTGCAAATAAAATATTCTGATTTTGATTTCATTTGAGCTGTAAACACTGATCACCGTTATGGAAGGCGATCGTAAAGAAAGGGGCTTACATTTGGTGTTGGTTGTGTAATGATGTTTGAATCAAATCATATTTTAACAAATTAGATTGATTTCGTATTTAACAGTTTGGTTTTTACAGTCGATGCTGGTGTGGAATTATTGAAGGCAATTTATAAGCGTGGGGAAGATTCTCAGGATGCAATTGGGGTGTTAAGTGATTTGTTCAAAGCATTCGATTGGGTTACCCAGGATACATTCATTAGAAAACTACGCCTTTGTGAATTTAGAAATCAAAAGATCGAGTGCCTAACTAAATCTTTTCTTTCTTACTTGGATGCAATTGGGGTGTTAAGTGATTTGTTCAAAGCATTCGATTGCGTTAGCCATGATACATTCATTAGAAAACTACGCCTTTGTGAATTTAGAAATCAAAAGATCGAGTGCCTAACTAAATCTTTTCTTTCTTACTTGAATGGGAAAATTCAGAAAGTTGCGATTAATGGCAAAAAAAATCGATAGGTGCTGCTGAAAAATTAAAAAAAAATCAAAATTCTAATTGTAATATCCCAGTAAGTATATATTTTTGAAAATTCAATACATTTCTCAGAAATATAAGCTCATTTAAAATAAATTGTGATATAGGTACATTCTTGCTCTGCATATGTCACGTCCTACAAAAGTAAGCCATTCATTCATGAGCCAATATATACGTTTTTACTATTAACTACCCGATTATATGAAATACATTCCAATTCATAAATTTAAGAAATGTGTTGAATTGCAATTGTAATAAAAATTTTATTATTCCATAGCAGAATCTCCAGCAGATTATTAATTTAATTAATTAATAATCTGCTGCTTGCGGTTAATTATTCATCATTCCAATCTCTTATAAACGTGATGTACTTATCATAACCTTAATTATTGTATAAAAAAATTAAAATCAGGAAAAAAGACAAGCCCTTTGAGTTTCTTGCCGGATCTTCTCTGTGTGTGATCGCTTTCATTCATCGAAATCATTTCACTATTTCAATGTTTGGTTCTTCATCATCTATCACAAGTGGTCTTCCCAAATCTGAACGTTTTCTTGAAACATAGTCAGTTTCTCAAATTTTTCAATAAACCCCGTCAAAACCCTCTCATCTGGCACTCGCCGACCAAAATAGCGTGATATGTATTCGTTACGGGCTTGTGCGAAAACACAATTGCAATATTTGTAGAAAATCAACATAGCAGCATATTCCGCATTCGTGTAGTTCATCATCCATACAGTTCTGTGTCAGAAGCACAAACCAGAGTACCGTTTAGCAGTCAGGAATTAGAAGAAACAGTCCAGAAACACAGCCAAGTCGAGTAGGCAACAGAAAACAAATCAGTATCACATCTACTAAGGACGAATCACATGAGCAGACTAATAAAACCAAATACCGAACAAAATGACGTCTCTGGACATTATTTGACTCACTAAAATCTGAATAAACCCTAAGTTGTCTCACTCTTAGCAACCTTCCAAACTTGAAGAACAATAGACATAAGCCCAGGGCCGACCGTTAGAACTGTTAATTGTAGCTTATACATCTACGTTTTTTATGAATTCTCATAAAATCTTACACTGTTATACCTCATTAAATAGATGATAAGCGTAGATATTATTACACATAGTATTATTATTTGTGCAAAACAAGTAAGATAATGTTTTTAGGTATCCTTTAAAGAAAAATAAACTTTCTAATTTTTATTATCTTTTTTCACATTAAACCGTCGCTCGTCGACGGCTGATTTAGTTACTTTTGGCTATTGAGATCAATTATATCGTTTTATTTAACGTGCCAAAACTCAATGAAAATAATACTTATACTTATAATTTCAATAATAATTATAGAACCGACATATTTTAACATAATGTAACTCAATAACCGAAAATCCGGCAAATTTAAATTATAAAAAACTAATAAATTTTAGTACCTATCTCTCAAACAGACAGGTCAAGTATAGGGTAATTCTTAATCAAATCAGTAACCCTGTATAAATTAAGATTTATCTGAATTTCAATGCAACAGGTTGTTGAGAGTAGAAAGAAAAAGTATCACTGAATAAAAAACAGTCCATGCCACCCCTCGCGCTCGCCGCTGCACTGCATCCTAGCTACCTTCTCAACAATACATCTACAAGATAAAAACGATTGTTTACATTAAAGCGAAAATCACATTGTGTATTTACATGGTTTTGAAAACAATACCCTTTCCTTCAAATATTGAAAGTTGCTACAGTTTTATAAGTGTATTTAAGAATAAAATCATAGGCATTATTGCATACATTATAATGAAATAGTATTGATTACAGTTTTTGTAAAATAGTATCGTTTTACATATTATTGTAATTCATAATTTGATACATATTTTTGCATTTGATTGTGAATATAAATATCTGAAAACAAACTGCGCACATATTTTTGCCATAAAGGTATACATTATTAAGAGAAACTCTGATAGTTATATAGTAAAAATTGTGAAGTGGTTAGTTGTTTTTGAAATTTTAAGAGTGAACATTTATTTGAAAATCTGCCCGTGTATACTTTGCATTGCACGTGACTGTACATATTGTGTATGCGAATGTGGTTGTAAGTACCCGGGGAGACTTGATATTCCACGACCATGTGCTCGTGTGCCATCCGTAAGTGTGTTCATAAGTAACAGAACCAGGCATGTTTGTATAAAAAGAGTGATGAGTGATGAGGAAACAAGGCAGATACTGTAAAAGCCGTGGCTTTCATGCCAATCGACACACTTGGGCCTCTACTGCAACTCTTGCGTGTTTGTGTATTCCAGTTGCCTTAAGTAAGTATATAAATATATCGCACCTTCGGTGGAACAAGGGCACAATTGCGGTTTTTGCAATTTTACTATTTTGAAATATTTTTTGCATTCCAAGTTGTCTAGCTTTTTATATTGCTCTCAAGTTGTTTTCTTTTGTATGACTTAAAGTATATACCGTATTCTTTTTAAGCATGTAGTTTACAAGTGTTAAATACGTTTAGGTCTTTTTATTATTAATATTTATAAGAGAGGGGTGCATTTGCGCCCTTGTTCCTCCAACATGTAAATTACTTTTTGATTATGACCAAATTTCATCTATAATTTAGGATAATTTTCTTAGAAAAATAATATGGTTTTTGCATAAATATTAACATTTTCTTATAAATTAAAACGTGAACAGTGACTTCCAATTTTAAAATGACTTAATTAAATATGACATATGTGGCCTTATCGCTCCAGAAATGCTCCCTGCCGAGGCCGACATTGACCAATGAGGCTATGTCGTGCCAAGAGAGTAACAAAAACACAGCAATAAGACTAAGGCACTTTTTCCCCTGGCGATTTTCGCGAAGTGTCTTTGTCTCACTAAATGAAACAATATTTTTCTAGCATTTCTGTACATTTAGCTCATTTTTTGACAATTGTTGTGCCCTTGTTCCACCGAAGGTGTAATATTATTTTATTTGTTTACTTTAATGATTAAACTAATATTTACATATACACTAGGGTAACTAAATAAAATAATATTATTAAGTTAAATGTCGATTTGTATGACGTCGAAAATTGTTAGCTTAAATACGAAACTTTCAAGCATAATTTTGACATTTAGGTTTTTAGCATATTTAATGATAGTCTCGTTGACAACACTGAAAATTATTAAAAACAGAAAACTATCCTACTTGCGAGGTTTGGCGCCATCGTGAATGAAGATGGTTGTAATTTTTTCAGAATTATTGAATTTAGTGTAAAATATGAATAAATTGGTTAATTTAGGTGGGAATTAGTTTGATTTTGTTCAGTGAAAGTGCACTAATGAAATAAACATGAAGTAATTAGTGTATCGTGAATTTCCTCGCTGCCGCCAAATCTCATAAACGAGCTTGTGTAACGAAACCACCGCTTTACTCAAGACCCAGACAAGACTGTGTAAATAGTGACTAATGACTGAAATAAAGAATTAACACGGAAGACATAAATTGAAAATATATAACAAGAAAAAGATTTTTTAATACGGAAGACGTGGCTGTATGGACACAGATCCTTTGCCTTTCCCCGACTGGGATAAAATTAAAAAACAACAATATCCTACTTGCAGGTTGTAAAACAAAAACATAAAATTTAACAAACAAAAATAATTATTGTAGGTAATTTGTATTTGATTTGTATGTATCAGTATGTCAGATGATGAGGCATTTCAGGAATATGAAAATCTGATACAACAGTTACAAATTGAAAGCAACGATGCTGGCATTAGTGAACAGGAATTTAAAAGAATTTATCTCGAAAGTTTTAAATCTATTACGAATAAGAAACAATATTATGAGTTAAATTATAATACATCAAGAAAAAAACAATATTTTATGTATACATGCATACTTTTTGGTCTTATTTTAGTTTGTTATAATTTTAAGTTCTTTCATAGTTGTTTAATTTGTAATGTGCAAGAGTATATTTATCCGGGTCTCCGGCATATACGCAAAGCTGCTATTCCTATAATTTCGCTATTTCCATCGCTTACTGGTATGTATAAAATAGTCGCAATAAAATCTTTAGTAAACTTTTACATACTAAATACCTACACTCATTTTTATAGATTTATACCAAGAAACTTGCTTGGTACACAATCCATTTTTCACAATCGTGGACATGGATTGTTGGCCATGTAGTACAGTGAATAACATTGGAGAAGTGTATGACCCTCAACCCATACAGCTGCATCACAGTGCTCCATTTATATATAAGGTAATTTTCTAAGATCAGGCTAGTCATAGTGCACTGTTAAGTTTAACGGCTTGCCGGTTAAGTATTGTTTTATTGCTTGAGATCTCTTATTAATACTTAGAATTTAATATTCATTACAATATTTCCAGAGTGATCAAAAGAATATTAATATAAATACTTTGAAAGTTATGTATAATCAACACATCGACATTTATAATAAAGAAGAGCAAAAAGTTTTGATTGATAACAAATATTACAAACCTCTTTCAAGTATATTTAATGATAATAAAAGTTTATTTATTTGGTGAGTATTAGTTATGATGATGGTTGTAAGGGTAAATGTTTAAGACAACCTTTTTAATAAAATAAAGATTTTTTTGTGTCTAGATGCCTTAAGTTGAAGACACTTAAAGCACTTCAAACTTCTATAATTATAATATAATGATAATCAATGTCTCTGAGTGAGGCCTTAACTCACAGAAACAATATGTAAACCTTTGAAAATTTTTATAAATAGATAAATATAAATTGTTTGTTCTAATACCTAATTACATTGATCACCTGGTTGAAGGGACATGCTTAGCTCCACTGATCAACCACAGGGTTTGGGTTCGATTCCCAATGGGGTTAGGCTTTGTGTGATAATTATTTAAATTTCTGCATTTCTGGTCTGGTCTAGGTGTATGTATTTAAATATTTATTTAAAAAGGATGAAAATTGTTGACTAACACCCATAACACAAGCACATAATTTGCTTACTTTGGGGTTAGATTCAATTGTCCAGGGATATTTATTTATTTCTCTAGTCAATGTGATCCACCCCATTTTTTTTATGATATTAGAAGGCAAACAAGCAGACGGATTTCCTGATGGTAAGAATTTCACGCCGCCTAGAGACACCAAAGGTGGTAATGGTGCATTGCCAACCTGAGGCCAGGATGTCAGGCCTCGAGCAAAAGTTAGTTTACCGGCTTACCCTCCAAACCAGAACTCGTCATGACGTTATGGCGGCAGGAATAGGTAAGGCGGTGGTACCAATCCGGGTGAGTCACTGCAAAACTCTGCCACCTCCTACCTAAAAATGTCCTCAGTCTAAATTGCACCTCCAAATTGAAGACGTCAATTGTCTTTTAACCAACCATTATGTTGACATTTCAGTACAAATTGGTGACTGAATAGATTTAATGTCAATTGACTGACATCACTGTGTGTGGCCGTGTTATTTTTTCAATTTTGAATATTTTAGCATATCATACACTACTTAGTAAAATTGTTACCAGATATTGATTTTCACAATTTGTTTTAAAGTTTTAAACGAATAAAAATTTAAAATTACTTAGAAAAAGTTATTTTTCAGGAAAATAAATAACATCGATGTTGCCAGATCTCTTAGGGAATTAATACCCAGACCAAAAGTGGTGCCAAAATTTGGACAAAGTATTGAGAGATTTGTTATAATAGATTCAAAACATGATTTATTTCATATCCCAGACACAGAATGCAATTATTCATTTTTGTTAGTCACTCAGGGACAGAGGATAGTTAATTTGAGACCAGCTGAAGAATGCAAGCATCAATGTAAAATGCTGAAAGTGGAACTAAAGGAATCATATTTATGTAAGAATTTTTGTAATGATATTTTTTATCCTACAAAAAAAAAATAGGATTTTTCCAATTTTCTAATAAAAAAAAGTTGTTCGGGATTGGAAATGTGCCCGGTTGGCGATAGGCTTGCCACCTATCACATTGTGGGACTTAGTGTCTTCGGCTAGTCGTGGGTGCCCTGGTTGTGCCTCTGCCTACCTCTTCGGGGATATGGGCGTGAAGATACTTTATTTTTATCCTATATATTTTACTTATTTTATTATTAGCAAAAATTTAGAGCCGTTAAAAATTACAAATCTTGAGAGTTAACTATCTGTGGATTTAAAACAAAAACTTAGTATCTACTTGTGAGCCAATAAATTAAAATGTTAAAATATTTTACAATGTTATCTTTGTCAACTGACAAAAAAAACTTTTGAACCTTAGCTGATATCTAAATAATTTTTGTTGTTAACCAGCCAAATTTTAATTTTATTCTATACTATATGAAGAGCACTACAATAATTAAATCAATTGAAATTATATTTCAAGTGTTAATATTATACTTTTTAATAATTTCAGTGTGGTACAATTGGTGGTATTGGAGACCGACAGTACAAGAAGCAACAAGTAATGAGACATTTATTGCACATGTTGGTTCATACTGTTGAGCTTAAAATATACACTTTTGTTGGAATGTAGAAAACATTTATTTAACACCATACATATAGTAATTAATAGTCTAAAATAAATTAGCTAGAATATTTAATACTCATATTATTCGAACTTTTCTTTAAGCTTTTGTTTTAGTACAACAGGTACTAATGAAATTAAAGCAAAACAGCTTAAAATTGTCACTGAGGTCCATGACCATGCATCACTTGTTGATGTTAATGTATGCAATGTTTGTCCTGCTTGAATGGCTACAAATGAAGGTGGTGCTACACCTAAAAAATAAATAAGAGGATAAGTTTTTTTGTGACTGGACAGAAAATATGATAATTGTGAATTTATATATCACTACAAATCACATGAACTCCTTTTTTAGCAGTGATATAGCCATGATTGTTGATCTCGGTAAATATGTATAATAATAACTAAAATTAATTTTTACCCACATCAAACACGAAAATGCAAATATACTATATCAAAACGCAAATTCTTGCCCTTATGGTGGAGGTGGTTTTTCATCATTGATCAATGACTAGATAGAACAGTATGATGTTTTATTGATAACTGAAAACTTTTATCTAATTAGTTACCAAGATTTTCAAAAAGTATAAATTAAATTTTTACAATTTATTTTATTAATTTACAAGACACCAGAAACTATGCAAGAAACCATGTTATGTAAACCATGTTATTTAATAAACATAATGGACAGTTTCATATTATGACCTAAGCATTTAAGTATTTTTATTTTTAACCCCTGACAAAAACCGAGGCGTGTTACAAGTTTAATGTGTAGGTTAGATGTGTAATGTAGATTATTTTTGTTTGCGAGTATGAAGAAGGTTCTTAACTACATTACATGTAGGTTTTGTAAGTGGTATTGAACATTTTTAATTTTAGGATTCTCAGTTTAATCATCACAGTTGTTGTGGTTGTTATAAAGATAATGCAACTGATTGGGACATATAAAAATTGGGTTCAGTAATGTATCAAACAGAATGTGGACTAAGGCTGGAAATACATTTACCTAGAGATACTAAAGATGGTGGTGGAATGTCTAAAAGTAAATATACAAAATACACACGTTAATCTAAGGACTTACCAATAAATGTCCCTAAAGCAAATGGTACTAATGGGACACCAATAACGGGTGCAGATATATTAATAAACCAGTTAGGTAAAAAGGGTGTCACCCTCAAAAATATTATATAGTTGAGTAAATTATTCTTGTGTTTTTCAAGTGCCACTGACCATTGTGCTGCCCTTTCTGGGAAAAATTTCTTGACTAGTTTCTTTCCCAGTAAATGTGATAGGAAAAAACATAAACTTGCACCAATTGCAGAACAACAACAGACTAAAAATAAAGCTAAATAAAATGGAAATAAAAATCCTGACAGAATACTTAAAAATAATGAACCAGGTATTGCAAATGTTTGCAAACTGAGCAGCAATGTTAAGGATATATTATAAGGATATGCCATAATATTTTCTTTTTAACACATATTTGTGTGTAGATGTAGCTTTAGGCTTAACCTGCAGTCAATTATAAATATGCAATGATTTTAAACTTTTAAAAACCAGAACATTCACAGATGAAAATTGGTTAAGCTGAGAATAATTTTAACTTAAAGATTGAGTCCACCTCACCTAAGCCTAGTCTTGAATATTTTTACTTTAACTGATATTTTAAAGGATACAAAATATAAACTGAGAATACTCCAAACATTACTTCATAAAAATACTTTTCCTTGTACCGGTCTAGCACTAGACCTAAATTCTTAGCATCTTCTAGATCCCATGGCAGTTTTAAATGCTGTTTTTCTTCTCTGGAATTAAACATTACATATATTAAACTTTTTTTTTCATTTTTAATCTATTCACAACCCTTAATGGCCTATTCTTATTAATTTCATCTGTACTAAGTCTAATTAGGAATTCTAAAGGCTACTCTCATTTAATTACAAGTCTTGTCTTGTTTTAGTACTAAAATCATGAAAGCGTGAGTTAAAAGAGATTGACATGACAATTTGTAGCTTACAAATGCTGGTTTTGTTTATATCTTATTTAAGATACAAATATCGTCACATCCATACCTATATCTTTACACCAAGTCCCATACGCGGCATACAGGGAATATTGAGTTGCCAAATCTCACAATCCTTGCAGACTTGTCTGGTTTCTCCAAATGTAACGCTTATAACACCATTCTCGGACAATACCCAAGCAATTTGATTGTAGAATGTAGAACTAGATCTCTCTGTTTATATCTAGATCCATCCACATACAAATTTCCACATGACAAAAAAAGCCGAGCATGTCTTTTCTCATTTTGACACCAACACTTTCTTTAAATCTCACTCCTTCAAATATTGATTTTTGAAAAATTGATTAGTTTTATTTTTTGTCTTACTACTACTACTTACTATATGATTCTATTGGACTGTTTAACTATTATTTTAAAAGATTAGACTTGACCATTGTGTGATATTACACATGTGACAGGACACATGCTTGTTGACAAATTAGGTACATTGTCCATTCTCAAGATCAGAATTTTTTTCCAGTATATTCCAAATGAATACAAAAAGCTTCTTCACACCCATATCCCCAAAAAAGCATGCAGAGGTACAACCAGGGCAACCACGACTAGCCGAAAAAATATCCCTTTTGCCAACCTGGCACATTTCTAGTCCCAAAATTGAACAAACACAATTTCTTTTTGTTGCCCGGGGATCAAAGCCAAGATATCATGGAGTCAAGTCCTACACATGACTGCAAGACCACAGAAGCAATTTTTTTTAAGATTAATCACAAACTATATTTATACACATCAATAAAAGTTTATTTTAAGTAACTTTTAAGAGATAAATACACAATTAAATTAAAAATTAAGTAGCCATAATACAAACAAAATAAATTGTATATAAGTGAAGACATGTGTATCAGAACACAACCAGGGTGATGTAGTTTAAATATACAATTGCAAGGAAAACATTAATTTTCTTTATTTCATCATGTTTGCAAGTAAAAACCGAGCCAAAATATACGGACTTATTTCCATATTCTGTTCTGTGATATCTAACAAAACTGGGGGGGTTACCATAACCTCTTAAAACAGTATTATTTCAATAATAATAATTGTCATCAGTGTAAGACAACCTTATGATATATATCATTAAGGTGCTTATAAAGGTCGACATTTAGCAAGATGGAAATAATACTGTTATAAGCGTTCATGGTAGGGCCCCAGGATAAAGATTACTACCACAGTATGATTTGTGAACTAATGTTAAAACATACATTAATCATAACTTACTCATCCAATTCAGGGAATTGATTGTACAGATAACCTAATGCTAAAATTGATCCAGTAAATAATATAAAAACTATAAGTAAAGCATTAGTTGTAGATAATCCTTGAACTTTTCTTGAAATTGAGGCATCTTTATCTGTAAAATTAAAAACCCATTTTGATAAGTCTAAATGTGTGTAGTTTCAAGTTCATTTATTGTTAAATTAGCGATGATATTTTGTACTAGGATAGGAATATGGTAAGGAAACAGATACTTGGTAAAGGTATGTTAGATCCAGTATGGTTAGGTTCCCAGGACATTATTCTTGGTTTAATGTTACATATTGTGTGGATTGTAGATGAAATTGTATGGTCTTGTAAATCACCTTGCTGACTTTGTCTTACATTACTTCTTTGAATTGTATCACTCATATTCTAAACTAAGTTAAACACTTCTAAAACAGTTAAACATTTATTAACAAAAGTTAAGTAAAACTACACGTTAAGCACAAGTGGAGAGTATTTTAACTAACTACCTAAATGTCGAAATTAATTTAAACATATAAAAACAAAACTATATGAAAATTTAAGAATTGAATTTAAAAAGTAATCCAATGATTACAAGTCAAAAACTGCAACATCTGTGACTGCCAGTGTTGCCAGTGGGGTCTTGTCAGAAATAACCTGAAATATAAAAATGTAACCTTTTTGTTTGAAAATTAACCTTTTATTTTTTTCATGTAAAGGTATTAAAATTTTAAAGAATAGAATATTGGTTGTATTGACATTTAAAAACATCGATGAGTATCCGAGCACTTGCCCGAAATTCATGATTTTTTTATCCATATTGATACATACAAAACACGTTTTTTTTTTGTTAGTAATTATAATCATGATGAGGCTAAAATAATTATATAAGAAATTTAATAACGACTGAAGAGTACGTACGTACGTAAAAGAACGAATGAAGATAGAACATCAGCATCTGAATTTTAAAATCAAATGTTTTTTCCCGCCTTTTTAAATCAAATTTTCGAAAATATTCTCTTTAAATAAAAATAGGTTTGTGAAAAAAATAGAAACCTTCACCATAATCATCAGCAATACCTTATTGTATTTTATTCTAGCATGCATTCATGCTTTCGATGGCTCAAATGTTGTGGCATTGTTTCCAACCGATTTGGTAGCCATCAAAGCTGAAATTGTGTCAGTATTAAGTTTGTTTCTGTAGTTTTATCAGTTTCAATTGGCTAAAAACTCGTTTCACACATGCTTTAGAAAATGGCAAAACGAGCAAAACCATGATTGAATTCACAATATTGTTTTGCTTCTTTGGCAAAGGTTTCTTAGTATGTACTACTGTCGCAATCATTGTTTATATTTCTCCTCTCATCTTGTTTTGAAGTCAACGACTCGGAAGAAATCAAGAATTTATGCATTTGCTTAGGCTGAATTCATATTATTAGTAGATCGAGTTAAAACCATGCCAAACATGAGCACCAATGACAAAGTCATGAAATTAAATAAATAAATATGCCTGGACAAGTCACAAAAATTGAATACAAATTATATGCTTGTGTTATGGGTGTTAATCAACGATTCTAATACATAGAAATATTTAAATAGATGCCAGAATAAATTTAATAAACACCCAAACCCGGAAAAGTAGACATCTAAATGTTCATCACACAAATGGGTGCCCCCGTCGGGAATCGAACCCAAGCCTCGCGGTTGCTCGATGTAGTTAGGCGTGTATGTTAGCCACTCGACCATCGAGGCAGTCATCAAAAGAAATCAAACAAACAAAATTAATAAATCCACAGTATGAAAGTAAGATGCCTAATGCAATACGTGCATTCCCAGCCCCGTATTCACGTTAGTGTTAAACCTCAAATTCGACTCGATAGCATTCTCCATCTTACTCTGACATATTATAAAGTAGTTAGAAAGATAAGAAGAACGTTTCCGATTGGGAAAAGACGTTTTTCTAATACTTAATTGCAAATACGGGTGCTGAATCTAACACCTACACCTAAATTATAGACTTTAATCTGACTGATAAAAATCGATACACTGGTGGGTGGATATTGTTTACGAAAAATCTCCCATAACTTATTGGCGGGACTGTGGCGTTAGGATTGTATAACACGGTCGTATTAAATTGACACATAACTAGTATGGGAAGCCATTCCAGCGAAGCGTCCAATAAGTGTGACCAAGTAGTATGTATGCGTGTACAACGCGGTCAATTTATCTTGTCGCATCGCTAGCGTGCGAGGTCCTTTTTATTTTGTATTCGAAAAATACAAAATGCAAACACAAAACTTTGGGTGATAAGACAACAAAGTGTCGGGCGGGTGCTACTTATACATGACGGCAAACTAACACGAATGTATTCGATCCGATCCGACTGATCGATCGAGGTACGAGTGGTGTAAGTGTGAAAGAGTAAACAACGTGTTTTTATTAGAGCTCTACTGCTGTGGTCTGTGAGTACTGCTGACGAAGCTTGCCAACATGAAAAATTCAAAAATGAGCCTTCCGTTTTACGTCGCTTTCGTGTAAGGAATTAAAACTTAATTCTTTAAATTCTGAAAAACCACCTAAAAGGAACCTTTTCATTGGTGTAACCTAAAAGTAACCAATACAGTCCAAATAGCACCTAAAAGGTTACAAAAGTAACCTTCTGGCGACACTGGTGACTGCAACTGGTGTGTAAGTCAGTGTAAGTTGTCATTCTGAGTTCTGACTAATGTTGCCAACTTTATTTTCCGAGAGACCGTACTATACTCTAGAAAAAAACGTATTTTACCAAGAATTGTACCAAAATAATAGTACAAATTAAAATTTCAAATAAACAAAAGCTAATGATTTAAATGAGAAATGCAGTTGCATCTTTAAAAATGTTGACGTTTGACATGTTATATAAAATTACATTATAAAAACTTTAGATAGATAAATCATAAATAAATTAAGTGACATCAAGGACGGATTTTCTTAATTTTTCTTTTCTTACTCTTAAAACCACATTTTGTAATTTATTTTATATGAACAAAAAAATCCCAATAGGAAGTTCTTTTTATTATTATTTACTATAAAACTCGAAAATACAAAAGTAATACCATAGGATGCGTTCATAAAAACACAAAAAAAAGCTCATTCAAGTTAAAAAATAAATGAGTGCATAAAGAATAAAAAAAAACAAATTTTTGGCTCGCGTGGTGGAATCTAAGAAAATACCAAATTTTTAGTATCATTACCTGATTATATTAAAATCAAAGTCGGCTTTTTGCAATTTGCTGAGTTGTAAGCTGAAGGATAGCGTTCATTTAGACGGGACGGGGCGCATCGCAGCGCAATAATCCGCCTAGATTGCTTGCATACATTTTGCCGGGGTGCATCGGCGTGGATTTCCGCGAGGCACCCCGCATGCATTCACCGATGCTGTCTGCAGTGAACAAAGATCACGAGATCACTATTACGAATAGAGCACTAATGGTGTTGTAACGTTCTAAATAATTATAAATGTTCGTATGACAACTACTAGAGGCGCCACTTTCCATACTTGACGATTCGTATGACAACTACTAGAGTGCCACATTTCATACTTGGCGATTTTAACGTCGGGTCGCCTCTCTAATTTTTTGCTCTACTCTTTGGTACTGAGTAACAAA
>NJDC01009521.1:28566-43356 GCA_002245475.1 Calephelis virginiensis
TTGTTTATATCATAATAGATGAGGGTAAAGAAAAGATGCTAATTTACTTATAGTTTGTTAATTTATCGGTATCGATAACGTACGTGACATTTTTAACAACCCTTTCTTTAACTCATACATAAACAGTTTACTCACACTCACGCATATTTTTTTTGGTTTCGCTTTTTAACTGACTTTGTTTATCTAGTACATACTAAATCTATGCTTGTATTAATAATGCTACGTAGGTAAACTATGTATATTTTCCACCATGTTGGTCCAGGTCCTATGTGTGATAGAACTTCTGCTGTCCCATCTGGAAGCTCATTAAAGCTCAAAATAGACGAATCGGGTCATTACCAAAAAGACACAAGAGTGCTGCGCAGTAATTTTCCTACCACAGTAGCTGTGGAAATAGGTATGGCAGCCAATATATACAACAAATCTTCTGTACCAAAGCTGAGTACGGAATAGAGAAGGTGAGAGTCATTGCATCTTTTCAAACTTCCAGTTCTGCTTCGATGACTGGTGTATTATTTTATACACACATGCCTCTTCAATGTCAACCGGCCTTAAAATTTGATAAAAAAACAATAGGTGTTTTTATCAAATTTTACGGTATTTTGTAAACATCTCAATCAAATGCCTTTGGACGATACGTGGTACACGCAGTACACCACCTTCGAGCAACACCTTTCCGTCTTCATAGAACGATTATGGTAATCTTGGGCAACTTTAGGGCTCAAAAGGTGCAAAACCGATGACGTAAAGCCATATATCGTTCTCTGCCAGTAGGTAGAGTCGAAATGAAGTTGGCGGTGCTGAAATATCTTGCATGAAAAATAAATTTAAAGAATAAAATAATAGCCGATCTGGTGAACTTCCTATCACTTGACGTTTTTATAACACTAACAGTTTGTATAGATTAAAGTATTGTTTTTCCCATTTTCGTTACAGGTTTCCCAGTTTTTATATGAGGCAATAAACCACCAAAAAAAATTAGCAACATTGGTCCATCCTTTCAAGCGTGATGCGATGACCACGCGAAGCAGGGATTGATCATACTAATATTATAAATGCGAATGTTTGTATGTTTGTTTGTTTATTACTCTTTCACTCAAAAACTGCTGAACCAATTTTCATGAATTTGCCCACAACTACGGAGTTAATGGCTACGCCATAAAAACTTACCAGTTATAGGGAGTAAAAGAGAAGAAAAAAATAAGTATGTAGGTACCATGTAAATGTTATTAATATTAATAATATAAATACTTTTTGTATTCCAAGCAATGTTGTTAAATAATGAATATTTACGACCAACAATTACGAGGTTAACTTTTAATTCTATGTGTAGCGTACGTGCTTACTTAAAAATAGCTAATAAATCTGGCCTGTCGTAGTGAAGATGCTAGACGTATTACGTAGGAGGTTATGAGATAGGAGGCCATCGTCACGTCGTCGGTCTAACGAAACAAAAACTGAATGAGGGGAACGTGGGACGGCCAAACGCGGCGCGACTCCTCTCTACAGCCAACTCTCGATTCCAGACAGCCGAGTCTACATTTCAACTTTCAAGTCAGTAGGTTTTAAACGAAGACCGTGTCATACGTATTTTTAAACGCGTTATTTTGGCTTCGCTAATTAATTGTATAAAACTTTGAAACAAAGTTTTAATTGACAATGAACTTAGCTTAAACTGTGTCATTGTTGGATTGTTTTCTCAAAGTTTATGTAAAAATGTTCAATATTTGTGAAAGTATTGTTTATAATAAATCCATTTTGAAATGTGGACTGCAGTGAAAAGTTACCGGAGGACTAATGCATCAAAGTAGAAGGGTTTGTGGTTTTACACCTATTTATTACTTAGTATTGTTTAGTAATAGGTAGGTATAATAATTACATAAGTACCTACCTATGCTTTTCCATAATTTTAAGGTATTTATGTATTATTAAACTAGCTGATCCGGCTAATTGACGCTCAATTCTGAACATCTAAAAATGCTAAAAATGTTATTAAGTTTTTTTTTTAGATATCATCAATGTACAGATTACGGAATTCACTCTTCTATAGTTTTATTGTAATCAGCATTATAAATTGACTTGATGGAACTAAGTACACACCAATAATAAGTATTTCTTGTCAGGTACTTTTTAAAATTAGGCATCTAGGTACAGGGCCGTAGCGTGCCTTGGCGGGGCAACGTATCAAAACTAATTTGGGGGCCCTTAGGAAGGCTAAATGTTTCCCAACAAAAATGCGTAAAATTACAAGGTATATTAATTTATCATAATTACACCTATGTATCACAATTAACAAAAAAACAAATTAAATGTACACTCTCCTTGCCTTTTTATCAGCAAACTGTATCTTCACGCACATATCCCCGAAGAGGTAGGCAGAGGTACAACCAAGGCACCCACGACTAGCCGAAGACACTAAGTCCCACAATGTGATAGGTGGCAAGCCTATAGCCAACCGGGCACATTTCCAATCCCGACCAACATTTTTTTTAATTAGAAAATTGGAAAAATCCAATGTACTTTTTGTTGGCCGACCCGTGATTCGAACCCGGGACCTCATGCAGTCAAGTCCAACACCCGGACCGCTAGACCACAAGAGGCGATATCGGCAAACTGATTTATTAAAACAATTATTGCTGATGATGACTTATGTTTTTCCCTGTGTTGGTCCGGGCTCCTTTGCAGAATAGACCATCTGCCTTCCTGTCAGACAGCTCGTAAAATTCAAGCATAGGCTTACCGTCACCAACACCGTGACCAGGTGGTAGAGTTTCGCAGCGACTCACCCGGATTGGTACCACCGCCTTACCTATTCCTGCCGCCATAACGTCATGACGTGTTCCGGTTTGGAGGGTAAGGTAGCCGGTAAACTTACTTTTGCTTTAGGCCTAACATCCAAGCCTCAGGTTGGCAACGCACCATTACTATCTTTGGTGTTTCTAGGCGGCGTGAATTTTTTACCATCAGGAAATCCTTCTGCTTGTTTGCCTTCCAATACCATAAAAAAAAGAAATTTCAGGAATAAAATAAAATAGGGAAGTTTTTATTAATATTTGCTTATGCACGTTGGGACACACGTGGTCCGGAGGCTCCGTATAATTGATACGGCAGATACCGCTGTAGCTGCGCCCCTGCCTAGGTACCTACCTAGGTACCTATTTATTATTATTTTTTCATAGTGACTTTTTACTATTTTTTTTTATGTATGAAGTAAGATACCTAGTAATTATCATAGTATTAATACGTGAAGCAAAAACTTTGGACCCCTTTTTAAGAAAATTGAGAGGTCGGAGGTTTATGGATATTTGTATATCAAGGAGAAGGAGTACACATACTAGGTACCTAGGTACCACACATTACACACACTTGACAAACAAAAATATTGATAACCATAAAAGTTCACAGATTCACAGACGACGCGCAAACTATCGAATAGACTAGAGTAACTCTTTATTGTGCACTAAAATACATAAAAAATACATTTAAAGAACTATATTCATAATATTTGAAAATAAAGTAGGTAGGTACCTAGTTGGTCGTGATAAATAAAGATGGCGTCCTAACAGAAATAATTTATACTGAATAACTTATACCTACCTACCTAATTCAAAAATTTCTTATGGTCGAATTTCGACGACGGTCGAAGTGACGTAGTGGTTGTTAATAAATTAGAAAAAAAAAACAGTTTTATAAAAGTTCAATTAATTTTCTTTACCTAACTTTGAAATAGGTAGGTAAGTATAGGTAGTAGTGTATACCTTTAATACGCATAGGTACCTAATATAAAGTTAAGTATGTACCTATTTATATAGCTACAATTAGTCCTACTTTATAGACATTATAGTGTTTTTAAAAACCATTTTATAGCTGCATAGTTTTGACCTCATAGTTGGGTACGTACGCCTCCTAGGCACCTATCACCTAGGGACCGAATGCGTAAATTTGTTATAATTGATAAAAAGGTACCTATGATTGGCACTCATGGCTCAATGCCTGAACCGATTGGGACACGAGTACTCGTCCTAACATCCTGTATTCCTGTGGCCAGAGATGGACAGGCGATGTATGTATCGCGATTGCTCGACGGGTTCCCTGGAAGAACAAACAAAGTTGCAAATAAATGGCTCGTTTTATGGATACATTGCGGATACAACCAAATATTAGACACACGACATGCAGATAATTAAATAAACACACAATTGTACCATTGTATCTCAAAAATCAACAACTTACTAGTATCTGGGTAGGTAGGTACTACTTGGCTATAGTGGAAATGAATATCTAAGTGTTTTATCAAATGCGATAGATTGGTATATTTTCTTCCAAATTAGGACCTACCTAATGAATACCGATTACGAAGTCATTTTTTTTTAAGTAGAGTACACTTTTGTTGTATCTTAACACAGAACGTTAAGTGAAACGCATGTTTGAAACAACTAAGTAGGTACATGTATGGTCACCGTATAATGAACTACACCGTGACATGTTTGTATGTATGTAACAATCCCTGTAGTGGGAGAGAGAGTGCATGTGAGCAGTGAGATGTAGGTAGAGCACATTTTAGTAGAGCACAAAAAACATTTATACAACCATAGAAGCCACAAGGTTTAATTCAATTTAGGTTCTTACCACTACACAACACTTTGCTTTGAATCGTTACTAAGCATAATATGTCCACACAAATCCAGGTATTTTTAAAGCAGGTATGGAAAAAGGAACCAAGTTTTATCGCCTTTGTGGTCTAGCAGTTCAGTTGTTGGACTTGACTGCATAAGGTCCCGGGTTCGAATCCCGGGTCGGGCAACAGAAAAAAAATTGAGTCTTTCCAATTTTCGAAAAAAAAATGTTGCTCGAGATTTTAAATATGCCCGATTGGCGATAGGCTTGCCACCTATCGCATTGTGGGACTTAATGTTTTCGGCTAGTCGTGGGTGCCCTGGTTGTGCCTCTGCCTACTTCTTCGGGGATATGGGCGTGAAGAAAGTTTTACATCAATGTTTCAGTTACTGAATCTTGATAGATACAAGTTTATGTATAATTCGATGTTAAAATCATGATGCATTAGGTAGATATATGATATTGTTAAAATTTCAACTTGAAGTTAATTTTATTTTCACTTGTGTACTGTATCCGGTCATGTGTACAGTCTCCAAAACCAAAAAATACTGTGTGTAAGACTTGTATAAATCACAAGTTTTACATCACTGCCATGTCTTGCACTCTCCTATCCTTAGCATTCACCGGGTTCAGAATGGCTGCGACTATAAGAATAGCCTACAAACATACTTGCCGAATAAACGTGAGTCGAACGTGGTGAAATATACAACAACGAACAAGTAGTAGGTACTAACAAGTACCTAATTTAAAAAAATAAGATTTAAGTCAAAGCTAAAAACCAATGGTACCTGTATCCGGATAGCCTATCCGCATGCTAAATGTAATTTGAAAAATTTTTGCGTTAGGGCCTGAACGAATAAAAAACATAGGTAGGTTAGGTATGTACGAAAATATTTTCTCTGACCTTCGTGTTTAAAATTCTTTAAGTACAGCAACTTCACCCCCGGAATTCCGAAACAAATCCACTCAAATTAGTTATGTGTGGCAGGTCCATAGACTTGTTTGGAATTGTTGTATTCGACATTTTTTCGAAACGGAATTAAGTAGACAAAATTCGGAATGTATGTGGCGCGCCTAAAGCTGTTAAGCTCTCCCGCGGTAACCCGTTTAAATTTAGGGATAAAACTCCCTCTATGGTACTCTTCAGCCACAAAACTATCTCCACACAGCGAAAATATCTCGTTTAAAAAGGGGAAAAAGGTTAAAACAAACAAGCATTATTTCGTTTTTATTAGTTCGTATTAACTAAGTAAGTACCTAACTAAAAAAAGTATGATATGAAGTGAATAGCCTTGAAATGTTTTTAAAAAAATATATACTTGTAACATGTAACATATTTTTCACTAAGATAGAGTGACAGAATTTGTGCATGTAATATTCCCTTTAAGAAACTAGTAACTGCGCATGTCTTCTTCCAAACTGATTGATAGAGGAAAACAAGAAGACGCATTTCTGAATATAAATATACACTATGATAAACACTGGTGTTAAAAGTAGAGCTTTCGGTCGGTCCATCCGGTGAAGCATCCGCTATCTTGTTCGCGTCGCTAGTCGCTCCGCGTTTACCTATGTTTCTTCTGTTATGTAACTTTCATTTCGATTTTAATGCATTCCATTATAATACTTCTAATAAGTTGTTCATATTGTATGTTTCTAATAAGACGACGTTACAAACGTTGATGATTTTCATGCCTCCGGATGTATGGCCACACGGTATGGATTGTGGAGGAGATTCTTACCAATAAACGATACGAACAAGGACTTTGTTTACTTTATTGTGTTATTCTAGTCTTAGTTCAATATTTCAACACTAGATGCAGTTTTTTCTATGTTTCTATGTAGAATATCCATTATGAAAACAATGTTTCTACACTTCAGTATTACAGAAGGAAAAAGTGCAACGTGAAGTAATTTATAACACCTTATTTTAAATTACTGTGTTAGACTTGACTTTTTGACATCCCGCGTTCGATCCCCGGTAGGGACAGCAAAAAAAGGAAAATCTGTTTTTCCTTTCTAATAAAAACAACGTTGCCCGGGATTACTTGCTGGTTGGTGATTTGTGTGCACTTGCCACCTATCACATTGTCAGATTTTTTTATCTTCGGTTAGTCGTGGGTGGTTATGCATCTGTGTAGCTCTTCGGAGATATGGGCTTGAAGATACTTTTTTTTTGTTAAAATATTTCACTGAAAGCCACTCTTTATAACAACTCCGTCATCTGGGCCCTCACCATGAGATTACGGCTCGTTAAGTTTACTATACTCGCTACCGTAAAAAATGTAACTGTAAATTATTTGTATGAAAACTTTGAACAACATTTCTATTGGTAACTAAGAGAAACTTTTAGACCAAAAGTGTCACAGATTGCGACACGTAATTTACTGAACGTAATTTACCAGCTCATGGCAAAGGCTCTGATAATGGAATAGTTATTAACGTTGGTAGATGATATTACAATACAATCAGATTAGACTCTCTGGCAGGTAAAAAACTTTGTTGGATATCGTTGTACAACACCATAGACGTTAATTGTAGGTTATTTTGTGGTTAGAGTATTAAGTACCAAAACGAACCTTCGTATGTTACAGACTTCTGCCATTTAGTTTTATACAAAATTCTCATACAAAATTTAAATTTTTTTTGCAAATTAAATAGTTGTTTATAAAACACATCTTTCAAAATTGTTTCAGGTAATGCAAGGTGAAACAGCAAAGTTATGTTTGGTGTTCGCTACCCTGGCGCTGGGGTCTGTGCTGGCGGATGGAGCCTGTGAGCGCGGTCGGACCTGGTGGCACCGACAGACCAACGAGTGCGTCCCCTGCACCAAGTGCGACCCCCGACGTCTTGCAGTGAAGTACCCCTGCGAGCTGCACCGAGACACCATATGCCAGCCTCTCTACGAAGTCAGAATATGGCCGTTCAACACACAAAAAGACGATAACGATACTAGTGATTACGAATATGACGATTACACGGATTATAGTGAAGTGAGTGAAAAGGTCGAGGGTTGGGACATACAGAAGTCCACGTTGACTGTTGCTGTTAGTGGGTGTATTGTTTTTTTTGTGGTGGTGCTTACGCTGTCGCTTTATCATGCAAAACAGTGGAGGGTTTTTAAGCTAGCTCTTAAATCAGGTATGAATTTTACTTTAATTTTATTACACTTACTTTCTGTAGTTTTACTATTGTTAGAAAAATAGTGACACCATCGACTTCGCAGTGGCTTTATCTGATGTTCATATTTTTAAATAAAGAAACACTTGTACTATTTTACGTATCACAATTAAGTGTTTCTTCATTTAAGAATATGAATATTTGGAAGTTTTACCAGGCGCCGACGATGGAAAATATTAAAAAATCTTATCTGATGTTTTTAAATATTTTATTAATTCGAAAAGATCAAAGCTGTGTGATAGATCTTTAAGAGTCTTACTCAAAATAAGAAGTAAAAACCGTATATGACATTGTGTCAGGATAATTATTTAATACTACACCTAACACTTTTTCAGCCTTCAAACAATGTTTTAAGTGATAGTTTGAGAGCTTGAGTTTTAAACTAAAATATCTGTAGGTTAAGTCAAGAGCATCACCAACCAATGGTCTAGAGCAGAGGTTCCCAAACTTATTTCATGTAACGCCCACTTTGAAAATCAGTTGTTTTGTAGCACCCCCCCCCCTCGTTTTTTTCTTGCCAATAACCTCAATAACATATTTGTTGCGCCTAGTTTAAAAAAAAACATTTTTTTCAAGATTTATACCGCCCCCCTCTAGGCTTCCAGCGCCCACAAGGGGGCGTTATCGCCCACTTTGGGAAAGGCTGGTCTAGAGGGAGGCAAGTTGTTACGGAGATTGAGAAAAATATGAATTTTAGGTTAAGTCGGGAGCCTCATGCCCTGTATGTGGCAGGCACTTTTTGATTTGCCTTTCATTTCTCGTTTAAATACGAGTAGCAGCAAAGTAGTAGTAAAAGTACGAAATGAATCGATTTATAGCAAGTCATGTTAAAGACATAAACTTGTTTTGTCAACTCTTTTAGAATATCTAAGGGAGGGCAGCTGCCCCTCTTGATCCCCTTGGCGATGCTCTTGGGTTCAGGATACCCGAGCCTTAGCTGATTCTAGTTTGCTTGCGATTTGTACAAATATGCGTGTTCTATACGTTGTGCCTACTACCAACTGCGTTACAGAACATTAGATAAAACACGTTTTGTTTTTTACCCGTTCCGGGATTCCAAATCGAGACCTCATTTAGTCAATACGAACAGATATTTGTATCATTACTAATTAACACTTAGTCCCTTCGCAATATGTCTACTGATGTATGTAGGACGAACTAGATATTTGAAAAAAGTATCTTCACGCCCATATCCCCGAAGAGGTAGGCAGAGATACAACATAGGCAACCACGACTAGCCGAAGACACTTAGTCCCACAATGTGATAGGTGGCAAGCCTATCGCCAACCGGGCACATTTCCAATCCCGACCAAAATTTTTTTTTAATTAGAAAATTGGAAAAATCCAATTATCTTTTTGTTGGCCGACCCGGGATTCGAACCCGGGACCTCATGCAGTCAAGTCCAACACCCGGACCCCTAGACCACAGAGGCGAGATATTTGATACCTTAAATAATAATAAATATCTCTGGACAAGTTACACAAATTGAATCTAACCCCAAACTAAGCTAATTATATGCTTGTGTTATAGGTTTTAGGCACGATAACAATACATAGAAATACTTAAATAGATAACCAGACTAAATTTAATTAAGACCCAGACCCGGAAATGCAGACATCTAAATGTTTATCACACAAATGCCTGCCCCCGTCGGGAATCGAACCCGAGCCTTGCAGTTAGTCGGTGTAGGTAGGCGTGTACGTTAGACACTCGACCAACGAGGCGGTCACTTGTAGCCAGCAAATATCAATTTATAATATTAAAATAGTTTTTTGTAGTTTGTGGATAGTCAATTTTGTTGTGGCGGGTTCGCTCAACTGTGTTGTTCGAATCAACAAATGCAGTAGATTTTGGCTTTGCTCCATGATAAAGCTTTCTTGGACACTATAAAAACAGTTTTATCGTCTGCTGATAGCTTTATTATCTCAAATAGATGTGCATTTATAGCTGGTTTTAATCTCGTGTTCATCTAACATCACTCTATGGACTATGCTATATAGTCACTCTTGGAACTGGTGCCTCTTTTTGTATAGAGTACATGTTACTTAGGCGATTTTATGAATAGGAAGTCATTCTAAATCGTTTTAATTAAATACACAAAAAAGGTCACGCTGACTTCAATTAAAAAAAATAATAAAGAATGTCAAACATTTATGCGTGACATGGCTCTAGATAGTAATGGTTGCTATAGATAGAGACTATAATGTCTTGTATGAGCCAATCATAGTCTGTTTAAATCTGTTTTAAATTATCAGCTTAAACAGACAGACCGAAAGACAAACAATGTATCGATTGTTATATATGTAGATTTTTATAAACGAAATTAGATTAAATGAAAATTATTTAGGTATTTGCGGAATATGTGAGTTAAATAGTCGTTTCACAAACATTTAGACATCACTACTAGAATAAAACTTTGTATGCTTAAATCTTTAAAACTACGAAACGGATTTTGATGCGGTTTTTTTTAATAGGTAAAGTGATTGAAGAGGAAGGCTTATATGTATATTTTATAACCGTGCGAAGCCGGGGCGGGCCGCTAGTATCAATATAATCTACAATTATGGCATGTAAATATTTTATTAATTTAAATAAGTATATTATTTAACATTTTTTCTAAATACTTTTTTTAGTTGTCGCGTCTGTGGTCTATCGGTACGACGTCGGACTTGACTTCTTGATGTCCCGGGTTCGATTCCCAAGTCGGGCAAAATAAATTAGAAAATGTGTACTTTCAATTTTCTAACAAAAATATCGTCCAGGATTCAATATGTGCCCCGTTAGCGATAGGCTTGCCACCCATTACATTGTGGGAAGTATCTTCGGATAGCCGTGGATGCCCTGGTTGTGCCTCTGCCTACCTCTTCGGGGATATGGGTGTAAAGATACTCTATTTTAAATTATAATATTACGATCCGGAGAGTAGGCTAGCCGATAGACTCGCACAATAGGCTTAACATTCCGGCCACTACGTAGCGGCGTACCTAACATAAGTATATATGGTGTTTATAAGTCACGGTTGAAATGAAATGAAATGAAATGAAAATGAAATGAAATGAAATGAAAATTATTTATTTGCGGAATATGTGTGTTAAAAAGTTGTTATAAAGATATTTAAGAATACAACATATTCTACCACATTGTGGTGTGCAAATATTTAGTTAATTTTAAGAAGTTACATATTTCTATAAAAATGTACATTTAAATCACAGCCCTTATTTACATTTTAATAAACATTTTATTTATTTATGAACATAAGTTTCACAATTTGTTATAAATTAATTTAAAGGTAGATTAATTTTTAGTCCTATCTACCGTACACTACCACCGTTTCCAAACCTAGCCCGTCGGGAGAAGAAACGGCGAAAACGGCGGTTGTCTCTTACTATCATGAGATCCGTGTCATTATTCGCTGATCGCACATATATTAATTAAGCACAGTAAAACTACAACAACCGACTCCATTTCAATGGGTACCACATCGCGATTTATCTTTTTTTTTATCACCTGGGAGTGGCGACTTATTATCCCGATTGCTTGCAATAAACCTTCGGACTTAACGCGCAATAAAATCTCTGATCAGCAGAACTTAAGCTAAAGTTGTGAGATAATTCGACGTTGACGTGTTCGGAGGGTAAGGTAGCCGGTAAACGTACCTTTGCTTGAGGCCTAACATCCCGGCCTCAGGTTGGCAACGCACCTTTGGTGTCTCTAGACGGCGTGATTTCTTACCATCAGGAAATCCGTCTGCTTGTTTGCCTTCAACTGTCATAAAACAATCCACGGATGACGCGGCCGCCAGCGCAATTAGTATCGAAATGCATTATGCATCAGTACAAATCTGCAGATGAGTAGTAAAGTACTGTCTCAATAGCGTTTATTTATTCAGGACAGTAATGACCGAACGACCTCCATGTATTATTACGGCCATGTGGGCATGTTAGTACGTACATAAGCTGTAACGAAACTCAGCACGTTCCTTGAATATCAAGAGATTAAAGTGATTACCGAGTTGTAACATTTGTATGGTAAATGTAGTGCGCAAGTACCTACGTGTGCCGTTTGAGGGTCGCATAAATCAAAATAGTCTTCCGGGTCTCTTGTCATCTACAATACAGTTACTTGCAAAATGTCCCCGTGTTGGTCCGGGCTCCTTTGTAGAATAGACCATCTGCCTTCTTGCCAGGCAGCTCGTAAAAGGCGAGCATAGGCTTACCGTCACACACACCGTAACATCTGACTAGGTGGTAGAGTTTCGCAGTGACTCGCCCGGATTGTTACCTACCACCGCCTTACCTATTCCTGCCGCCATAGCGTCATGATTCGGAGGTAAGGTAGCCGATAAACTTACTTTTGCTCGAGGTCTGTAATCCCGGCCTCAGGTTGGCAACGCACCATTACCACCTTTGGTGTCTCTAGGCGGCGTGAATTTCATACCATCAGGAAATCCGTCGGCTTGTTTGCCTTCCGATATCATAAAAAAAATATCACAGCAAGCCCTCCTGTTGGTCTGGGTCTCCTTTATAGAATAAGTCATATACCTTCCTGCCAGGCAGCTCGTAAAAACCTGACAAAGTTTCAATAGGTCTGTATTAACAAAAGCACTGGTGGTAGAACAACAACGAGTCGCAGCTTGGCATTACCTCTTCGTGTCGCCATAAAAACAGTGTTTTGTTCCCGTCTGGAGAGTAGGGTAGCCGGTAGAGTAACGATTGCCCTAACATCTAGGCCACAACCTGTGGCTGCAGGCAGACAGTTTTAAGTCGAACACCAGTCTTGTGGATGGCAATAAAGGTATCTCGGCATCGTTCGTCTGTCTTTAGAATAAATATTTAAGTCAAAGGTTTTTTAATATAATTACAAGATGTGATCAGTGATTACAACAACGAGAGAGAGATTAGAACTTACAAAATTTCCCCCAATAGTTTCACTATTGCAGTGAATTTTTCGGGTACACCAATGTCCGGGATAGTTCCACCGTATCTAAATATTCAAATGACTGGTCAAGTGGAAGGAATGGCACATAAAAGATTGATGAAACATATGCTATGAGTATGTGGATGATGTAGGTATCCTGGTTAACATTCAACGACCAAATCACACAGTTACTATCTGAGGGTTATGTGAAGTGTCCCAAAATCGTCGTGTTTGTATGAAAAGAGTTAATGACTGTCAGGGAAGCTAGACAGGTCTGTGGGTATCATGACACTTGACACTCTATACTGTCTGCCTACCTTAGGACTTGGCGTATATGTTTAAACGTATATGTTTGTTAATATATTTGCAAAAGGCGTCTGATGGCTTTAATCAGCGTTTGCCAAGAATCACAAGACTGTAATGCACCTGCAATATACATGGTGTTCATAGACCAGAGTTATCTTTTACCATCAGGAGAGCTGTATTATCACATAAAGAAACAATTCTTAGAAGCAATCGTTCAATTTCTCAAACTATTTTATTTCTCGTTTTGATCCCAATTATTTTTGAATACTAACATTGCATTTTTTAAAGCAATATTCAAAAAGTTTTGTTTTCTTATTTTACACATGCATTAAATTACGAGATGCGCGCTCAACACAATATTTTTGTTAAAACGATCGGTCACTGCCGGAATGTATCTCTTCGAGGAGAGTCGGGAATCTAGCAACATCTATATTAGTAGACAGGTTTTGTACAGACATATCGCCTCATATTGTATCGCCTCTGTGGTCTAGCGGTCCGGGAGTTGGACTTGACTGCATGAGGTCCCGGGTTCGAATCCCGGGTCGGCCAACAAAAAGAAAATTGGATTTTTCCAATTTTCTAATAAAAAAAATGTTGGTCGGGATTGGAAATGTGCCCGGTTGGCGATAGGCTTGCCACCTATCACATTGTGGGACTTAGTATCTTCGGCTAGTCGCGGGTGCCTTGGTTGTACCTCTGCCTACCTCTTCGGGAATATGGGCGTGAAGATACTAAAGTTCAACTGCAACAGAGTTTTAGTATGAATATTTTTTGACGAACAGGACCACATAATATATTTTTTGGGAAATAGATTAAAAATATTTGATGTTACATAAAACATTAAACATCGACGAAGACAATATATGATTTACTAAGTATTTATCGAATGTCGATTTACTACTTGTCGTATGTACCTAAGCTTTGTTGAAAACTTAGAAATCTATATGATCTCTATTTTCCGCATTCTGCGAAGAAAGTTTACAGTGCGTTCATTTTAGATTTTGTACAACAAAGTTGTAGGTACTCTTATTTATAATAGATCTATAATTGATGACATAACGATTCTTTCTATGAGCGCATCCTAGACCTGCAGATATTCTATCAAGGTCGCGTTACTACTTTATCATTTTCTATATTTCGCTAATCTTCACCTTTGTTCAAAAATTAAAAATACAATTCAATAGTTAAAAATATGTTACCTACCTATGTGTGTGACTTGTGTCTACTCAAAACTATTGGTAAAAACAGAGTCAGAAACATGTTATTGACAGTAAAGAATCCTTATTTGCGGTCAAAAGTTGATACATATTTATTTAGGACAACAATCTTTCTGTCTCGACGTCTTTGTATACAGCAAATAAACCCAATTTTTAAAAGATTCAGGCGCCATTCATGACCCAGATTGAATACGAATGCTGCTATTGTGCTAGTCGAGGAAACAAGTTTTTAAAAGCTTTCGTCATTTTTTCGAGACAGGCAGTCTTTTATAGTGATCCGTAGCCAAAGGCTAAAAACCGAACCCTTATATATTCGTCAAGATTGTTTGTCTGTCCGTCCGTATGTCACAGCTTTTTATTCTCGAAACTGTAAAAGCTATGCTTTTGAAACTTGGTAAGTAAGAGGTATTCTGTGAACCACATTAGGACTTATACACAAAAATATAATTTTGAATAATGAATTTTGAATCACAATAATGAATTTTGGGGTACTTTGGGGGGGGGGGNNNNTGGGGGGGGGGGGGTACCGTACTTAGTTAAAATTCAAAACTTTTT
>NJDC01009521.1:53272-69771 GCA_002245475.1 Calephelis virginiensis
TATTTTACATCTGTTAAATCCGTTACGTAGAATAGTCATCACGGTTCTGTGAATATTTATTCTCATTTCTTTTAATAAAGTAGGCAAGACTCGTTTTTGGCTTATATTTATTTAGAAATCAAATTCAGATCGAAACTAGACGCTAGGTCAGATATTATTATAGGTATAGTTGGATGTCAACGGATCCGGCTCGACGAGACGAACACGAAGATATAAAAATTTTGAAAATCCGACGAACGGTCAAGAAGTTATTTCCAAAAAACATGTGAAAATTGGGAAAATTTTAAAAAATTGTAAGAAAAGTTACCGGAAAATTTTAAAATATTATTACCAAAATTTAGGAAATCGCGAGAGGAAAACAAAAACGTACGTATATCGACCGTGGGGGGTATTATTTTACAATATTTAATCTAATTATATGAAATTGCTATAGGGCTTAGGTGGATTTCTTACAAGTATGAAAATTGATATTTTTATGAATTTTATACTATATGTTTATATTTTTAATATTTTTTTATATTAAATGTATAGACGTAGAAAATAAGAGCCATTGAAAATAAATGATAATAATAATAATAATAATAAACAAAGAACTGTATTCAAACATTTCTAAATCAAAGAACTGTGTTCAAACATTTCTAAATCAAAGATTGTTCTTACATAGAGTAAACTGTCTTTGTATGGTAATTTATAAAACAAAAGGTAGGTGGATAATTGGTAAATGTTCTTTTGTCTTAGAAGTTTAGGAGCCAATGATTTTAAAGATCAAAGTATAAAAGTACCTAAAGCATAAATAACACTTTTATTTATTTTAACAACTTCAAAGCCTTTGCAATGAGTTGCTATGCATTACGTTCGGTTTTTAATACATAGAAATATGTAGAGCTTTTAAATTTAGTTCTCCTGGTTATCAGTTGTTTCAAGTTTTTATACAAATAATAATATGCGGAGATTACAATTACTCCATATGTCTGTATATCAAAAACAAACGAGCCAATAAAGTAAACCGTTAGAGAAACTCAGCTGGAGTTTTTTGTATAAGTAGGTATGTAGGGGATAAACGATCGCGCTTAACCTACCGTCTAATGAAATAGTGAATGATATTATTTATCCATATTGCTGATGTGCTGTCTTTTTAAATACATCAGTCAAGATCACAACTAAATTTAGCTTTATCAGTTATAAGTGAGAACTGAGAATGACGTCCAAGGCAGTGGACAGATTAATTATTAACTATACAAAATATCACCAGCTGTCAGCTGAGCAGATACTGGGAGTTGGGACAGTATATTCAGCCTATTTACTATTTAATTAAATAACCTGTTTGATCTCTCTATGCTCTATTGATCTCTCTGATGCCATTCGATTTCAATAAACCACAATTATATTTTTGTCGTGTATTGCATAATTATTTGAACTCCAATATTTGACAATAAAAAAGGCTTTCAAAGTATTTGAGCTAAATATTCGTTCTTGAGGTTAGCAAAGAAAAACACGACACACATTCTCAGTTTAGATAGCAGTTGTGGGTATGATAGACGAAGATCCTGGCGCATCGCCAGTGTCTGTGTCCAGTTTAAGCAAATACAAATAAAGAGTCGTGTGGGTGATTTACTCCCATTAGCTTAAGGGGTCACATTGTCTGAACACCGTCATTGATGCAAATGAAACAAAGTCACCCAATGTCAGATTTTATGACTCTATATTTATAGAATGAAGTCAGCTTAGCGCACATCAGATTCATAGGACCAAAAATGTGCAAGTATTATAACATGGATCTCTGTGATCTCAACATAGTATTTTCTCAAATACGTATAGCTACATACTTACGTAATACTAAATACAAAACTATAAATGTTCTGAAACTACACGAATAATTATTCTATTTTTATCTGCCTATCTTTTTGTTTGATCGTGCTGGAATAACTGATCCAATTTAATAAGACTTTTTTGTGCAACCTAGCTTCAAGTTGATAATGTATTGTCATGCCATGTTTGTTGTCTATTGATCTTATTTTTCTTTATATCTAGAAATCCGTCCACTTGTTTGCCTTCCAAAGTCATTAAAAACTAATCTTAACGACCAACGTAAGTGTTTTGGAACGTCGACAGCTACGATTGTCTACCATTCCATCGGTTACTATTTCATTTTGAAATAGATATCAAAAGACAAAAATGCTTGGGGAATCTGATCACGATCACGCGAAGGACAAAAACAACCGTACGTGTCGGGCTGCTACCAAAAGTAACGACAAACTCTACAACTTGTAGTTCCGCTCATAAACTTAGTTGGAGGGAAAATTAATACGTAGGCATTCATAACAATTGTAGATCTGGAATTGTTATGGTGTTTTTTTTTTTATGTAAACGTAATATTGACAAGCGAAACACTAGGCAGTATGTAAATATATATACACACACACACGTACATATTTTCACAGAGAGTATCGAGTACCGAACGTCACGATCCTTGCAGACAGGGACGGCCGCGGCGTTCGGGTAAGGCGCGGTTGGGCAACCGCCCAGGCGGGCGCCACGATGTAAAGGGGCGTCAGATCCTGTACGATATATATTATTTACCTTTTAGTATGGTTTTAGAAAAAGGTCTCAAATATTGTCCAACGCCTACATTTTCTGAAAAATCACTAGCGGTTGACTCGGAGATAGCAATAGTGGTTAATAAAAAGGATAACATTGTTAAAAGTATTGTTACTTAACAATTAAAAAACATTTCCATTCCCAAATTACGATCAGGGCGCTGCTGTTACTAAAACCGTTACTGCTTGCAGACCTGCCTAGCGTTCTCAATCTTCATACCCTTTTCATAAAACACGCGGGTTTCGGATACTCTTGCTACCATCCTCGCACAATACCCGAGTGATTAATTGACTGGTTTGTCGATCTTTCATATTTAAGTCTCGCCATATGGCAGAACTAACGGAGCATGCCCTTTCTCATTTTAACACCAACACTCTCCTTTCTGCATTCACTGTGTAACTTCTATCCTTGCTATAGAAGTGTTTACTAAGTTTAAATCCTTCTACAGCTGAATTATTTAAATCAGTTTAGGTAATAACAGAAATCACTGTGGAAAATCGAATTCAGTTTAATATCATTATAGGTATCTATTATACTTACCTAAAACTAGACATTAGTAGATAATAATCTATGTTGTCCCTGATATATTTTAAACACTAGTGTTGTACAACATTGTATTACAGTGGTTTTCCACTAGTCTTTTTCATGGTATTGGAAGACAAACAAGCAGACGAATTTCCTGATGGTGAGAAATTCACGCCGCCTTAGGACACCAAAAGTGGTAATGGTGCGTAGCCAACTTGAGGGCAGGATGTTAAGCCTCAAGCAAAAGTAAGTTTACCGGCTACCCTAACCTCCGAACTGGAATACGTCAACTACAATCGCTGACTTTATGGCAGGAGGAATAGATAAGGCGGTGGTACCAAACCGAGCGAGTCACTGCGAAAGACAACCACCTAGTCAGATATCACCGTAATGGTAACGGTAAGCCTATGCTCGCCTTTTACGAGCTGGCTGGCAGGAAGGCGGATTCTGCAAAGGAGCCCGGACCAACACAGGGAAAACAAATAGTCAGATCTTAAACTAATTTAAATGAGGTCAGTGAGGAACCAACTCAGATTTCAAATAAAAAAATAATTATCAACGTTCACCAGCTCTGAGGTAACAGAGATACAAATAACAAAACAAATAGTCGAATTGAGAACTTTTCATTTTTTTTGAAGTCTGATGGTAACAATAAATAAAAAAAAATAACAATAGCTAATCCCATTACAGTAATACTTACTATGATACTCTGAATGTGAGCCCTTTTATTGTTGTTTTAATACTCGAAGCTTTCATTTGATATCCGTGTTGCCGTAATTAACAGTCGCCAATCAATGACATCTCATAGCCGCCATGTTGTTTTAAACCACTAACTCTAATCTCGAAATCTAAATATCTCATTAAATTGCAACTTGCGAAAGCAAATTGTACTTGTACACATATATGGAAAAATCCAAAACATAAAATAACTCTTACTTGCAATCGGGTAAAAACCTCTTCATCTTTACAATATATGTATATTAAGCATAAATAGAAAGTAATGTCCCCTGTTGCTTATAAGGGTGCCCAGCACACGTGCGTTCGTTGATAAGTAATTTGTAATGCAAGCTTGTCCATCATCACCATGCCGCTTCCGCTCCGGCTTCACTCCGGCCGCCGGGAAGCCTCTTACTTCCTGCTTACTGCGATATTTGACAATTAACTTTAACTAAACCTTCCTTTAACATACTAATTGCCTTACGTGTATAGCTATATTACATTCAACTGAATTTAATCTACGTGTTACCTTTAATGTAACCATTATATATTATTGGTGGTTAAAAATTATAGACGGTGGTTCCGACATTGAGCTGTTCGATTCGCGGTCGATAACCGTTTTCACCAGGAATCAAATGACTTGTAGATCCAAACACTTAAAATACTAGATACATAAAAGAGGAGTAACGCTCGCTGACCGTATTCGTGACAGTGAGATCCGAAAAAGAGTGGGATGGACAGAAAGTGTTGACGTTAAATAAGAAAAGGCATGTTCCGTTAGTTCGGCCATGTGGAGAGAGTAAAAGATGAAATATTGACAAAGCAGATATACGAGTACAATGCAAATGTGGATGGATCTAGGTACCCAGGGAGTCCTAGGTGGACATTTCACTATCAAATCGCTCTGGTTTTGTCCGAGAGTGGTGTCAAGTGTATCCGAAACCAGCATGTTTGTATGAAAAGGATATGAATGAATGTAGGGGAATCCAGGCAGGTCTGTGAGAGTCGTGACATTTGGCACTTGACACCCTGTGCCTGTCCTGTCCGGGCCTTAGCGTGAAGAGATCTACCTATGTATGTATGTGTATGTAGATCCAAATTGAGGATGATGACATGTTGCGGTGTCCCCTAACTATTTTAGAAATAAAGACCTCATTTAAATGTTTTTATTATTTGCCATAAATAGGATAAACGCTTCTGCCACCAACGCTTCTGTGTTTCTTGCTAAAGTTTATAATTTTTTTTATTTTATGATTGGAAGGCTAACAAACAGACGGATTTCCTGATGGTAAGAAATTCACGCCGCCTAGACTCTAAAGGTGGTAATGGTGCGTTGCCAACCTGAGACCAGGATGTTAGGTAAGTAAGTTTAAAGTAAGTTTACCGGCTACCTTACCCTCCAAATCGGAACACGTCATGACGTTATGGAGTCAGGAATAGGTAAGGCGGTGGAAAGACTATATTATATACTAATGACCTTTTTAAACAACACAAGGTATACGTCTAAAAAGAGGTTGATGTATGAGATTTTAAACTATCAAAACCAGGTGGTGTAGGCAAGGTGCGTTTCCCTGAAACTAATGTTTAAATACAAACTAAGCAGAATAATCGCATATTTATTATAGAATCAGACTAAACAAACCTCGACGTGTGGGCACTGAACGCTGAACCTGGCTGAACTCTCCTTAATATTCAAGACGGGCTCTGGCGTGAGTCGTGGGATAAGGGATCAACGTCGGGTTATAATATTTTTATTGATTTGTCGACACATAATACTGGTGCTTGATTTTATTATTTTTATCTGTGTTTACATAAACACAATGTTTTTAAACGTCACGTCAGTTAAAACAAACAAAAAATCCGCATCGAAATCGGCCATTTAATTTCGGAATTAATATGCTACAAACACACACACATCCATACATGTTAAACTTGTAACACCCCACGTTTTGCGTAGGTGTATAAAAAATATGTATAACCGACTGACTAGCAGCACGTTCCGACTGCGCACGGGTGGATCGGTATATTTCTATTTTTTCCTATGGGAATTGTGCAAAGTTTACTCAATTTTAGAGGCTATTTGTTAGAAAAAAGAAAATCAAATATTTTCTGATTTTAATATTTACCAGATCCACACTGTTAGAGCATTCGTCAACGAACGACGAAATACTGCAGGTTCAAATCCTGTCTGAGTTTTTCCTTATTTTAAAAAAAATTAAACTTTTTTTGTAAACCATTTACAGTTTATAAAAAAAATAAAGAATTGCTTTTCCTATTTTTCGAAATCAAATACGAATTTATTTCTGTTCATACTTACACCTCTTTTTTTTAATATTGGCATGGTTGGGATTTACATAAAAGTTCACAAGCCAGCCGAAGATGGCATCCCCAGCCGCGTCTGTAGGAATCGTGACACTTGGTACTTAGATTTAATTTTTTAAATTATTTTGAATATAATTTTGATTTTTTTTTAATATATTTTGAATGAAATGTTCAAAATTTAATCTACAGAAATTGAAATAGTCTTGAATGCGAAATGATTTATTTTGGGATTAATATGGAGGTTTGGATAACATGCTCCGAATATGATCAGCATTTTTAACAATCCTTAAAGTAATTATACGAGTATTACCGAGAATATAATCGTTAGTTATATTTGATATTATATTTGATACGTTCTTTAATACTGTAGGACATTTTTATAGTCTATCTTTAATGGTTTTCGCAACGTAAGCGAAGAAAGACATTTTCCAGCCCACTTTCTTACATTATCAAAGTTTTAGTAGGTAGAGAAAAAATATAATATGAATGTTACTTAGTGATAACTGATAATGCAGCATTCTAATGGTAAAATATTGTGTTGAATCGGTTCAGTTATCTGTCAATTCAGTTTAATAATACAAATCTTTATTTTATTATAATAGTGTAGATGTAGATTATCAGAGATTAGTAAATATAATCTTTGATATGATACAATCCCGTCAGCGATTGAGCCGTTTAGGAATGAAAAAACACAGTGATTTATTATTAATTTTTAACGGCTCTATAAATTTTTTTTAAAATATTTTATGCAGGTACAGGTAATTTTGTGAATAGGTCATATATAATATTATTTGCTGGGTCACAGCCACATATTGTGACATAGTAACATTTTTAAACGCAATAAAACAATAAAGTTCCGACTCCAATTCGGTACCCACTTAAAAAGATTCGTGATGAAATGACTTAAGGACCATCTTGGATTCATGAAATATGTACTTTGTTTATTTACAAACAAAGTTGGTTGTTGTTTACCAACGTTTGCATACAATTTAAAAACATTTCACAGGTTAAACACTTAACTTAAGAGATAATTGTATCAAACAATTAAAGGTAAACACCTCATGCATTAAAAAATCGATAGAATGTGTTAAAATAATTTTAAAAAATACAAAGAAAAACAAACTAAATGAGGATAGATACCTATTTTAAAAGCAAAATTTAAAAAGAAAAAAGTAAACTGTATACAAAAAAAAAGAAATTAGTGTATTTAAAGTCTTGAAAAAATTTTGCGAAACTTGTTAGGTGAGTCAGCGTAAATATCAAAGTAACTGCAATATTCATTGACTGTTTTGCAAATCCTAGGTAATGGAGAGTGTGCACCTGCTACAGTTCTACGTAATGGTGGACATAAAGGAGTGATTTGACCACGAGGACAAGTTCGTGGCACTCGAAAACCAACTTTCCGCAACAATTTAGGGCAGTCAATTTCATAACGCAGTAATTTCAAGAAAAATAAAATGTCCAAGAAAAAGAGCCATCAAAATCAGGATTTAACTAATTATTTATTTAATTCAGATTTAAGCACAAATACTTACTAATTCATAACGCACACTGTAAACAACCTACAATAACAAATTGAACGTAGATATACAATTAACGATATTGAAATTCGCTCGTGACAAAAGCTCACGATCGATGCCGACGTCTGACATTGTTATCTACGGGCAAGGCAGCGACCCTGTTAGTAAATAAAAGTGCATATCATGAACAATACCGTCTTTACCATAAGGGCACACGGGGCCAGTGCCCAGGGCCCCCATACTCAGAGGACCCCGAGAGATCGAATATTTCTCTCACATTTAACTTTTACAGTAAGTTTTTAAACAACTTCAGAACATTGTAGTTAACGATTTAGTAGAAGATTTTGCTCAATAGAAATCTCGAAAGAAACTATTGTCGAAATTATAAAATATTAGCTGTATACTAATATAATTAATGATAAACTACATGATAACCCATGATAAAGCAGATCATAGTGAAAAAAATATTGTAAAGTTCAATTCCAAAAGGGCCCCAAGGTTTTGTGTGCCCTCGGGCCCCAGCACAGCCTAAGACGGCCCTGATCATGAAGCTTTATTTCTTTGTAGCTTCATGGTACGCATGCTACCCGTCAGTCAAAGACTTTTTCTATAGAAATACGTTATAGTCTTTCTGTCAAAGGCATTTTCTAAAGTGGAACTTTAAACTCCTTCTGTCAGATGCATTTTCTAAAATAGTACTTTTTGGGCCTTTCTTTATATATATACTTTACTGTCAAAGGTATTTTTTAAATTAGTACTTAATAGTTAATATTATGTGAGATAACAAACAAATTTTGAATTGTTACTGATACTTGTTGATATTCTTAACCGAATCAAAATAAATAAATAGCGCTGGACAAATTACACAATTTGACCTCGCCTCAAAATAAGCTTATAATATCGTTCTGGTGTTAAGTATTAGTAAACGTTACTAATAAACAACAATACCAATAAATAAATACAATAATCGGGAATCAAACCCTAGTCTCGGTGGTGGTCGGTAGAATTAGGAGTGTACGCTAACCCTTTAGCCAGTGAGGTGATCATTGTGTTAAGTGGGATTTGACGGGTATTTTGACAACTTGGATTATTTAAAACCAACGATATATTCTAACTTTGAAATACGAGTAGAATAGAATAGTGGACATGTAAAAACATCTAACATCTTATTTGAATATAAAAATGAATCCCCATTTTCCTTGGATTTCCCATCACGCGTGAACGGAAGAACTATTTTGCTAATTCTCTTTTTATTGTGTTAGTTATTTTCAGAACATTCATATGAAAATAAAAATATAATAATTCGTTCCCAATCTGCGACTAAGGTGTTAAATCTCTCATGTAAATAAGATTGCCTGCTGTTCATCATACCCTAAAAAGTAACTCTTTCAAATAAAATGGAAAAGGATAGGCGGAGCACTCCACTGACTAGGTTAAGTCTTCTCAGGACTTTCCTAGCAAATTATCGCTATTCGCCATAGAGGTCTCTGTCATCTTTTAGTATTTCCTCGTATGTGTATGCAACCTACATGCTGACGTCTTTGCCTGTGGCGGTTTTGACAGATGTTTATAAACATTGTAGGTTGAATCAAGATTGCATGTTGTGGGGAAGCTTTTGCTCGATTTCCTGAAGTAGAGAAATGGGGCCGGTTGTGACGCACGCTACTACTGTACATCCGCCCTATACATAGTATTATAAAATCTAAATTATAAAGTCTAAAATATGAGAATCGAGGCACTTATGGTATTCGATAATTCAGAAGAAATACTTTTTCAGTTACTGATCGCTTTTTACCCCAAAAAAACTGTTGTATTTTTCTAATTCTGTAACTTGGCCGTTTCGTTACCGTTATGGGCGTATAAGGTGAAATAAATATTCACAAATTATTACTTTTCAATTATGCTTATACGTTCAGCGCCCAGCCCTATATTTTCAATAAAGTGTGTATCCTAAAGGATACACAAGGCGCTGAAAGCATTAAACCATAGTTCTCATGGTGACGAAATGGTTAAGCTAGATATTATTGTGAGTTTAAAGCTTGTAGAGTTAGGTTAGATTTATAATACATTTAATAACTTTTTAACATTGCGAACTATATGGCCTGGTGTGGCTGTTTGAAAAATTTTAAATAACAATATTTTTGATGTGTCACTATGGATTTTAAACTAGGTCTTAAGCGGAGTTCGTTTGAAATAAATCATAGTCGTTTAGGTGTTACCTTGCGGGCTAGGCTAGTGATTCATAAATGATTTTTTAACATACCAGCAACCCCTTTTTTCTATATATGACTTATAGTTTCACTCGAAGTAAAGTAAAATATATCTTGATTGTTGTCAAAGATGTATGCACAGAAATAATTTCAAACAGAGAACCACCTCTGAATTACATTAACTAAAGAGAAGTGTTTTGAATATCTAATAAGACCTCTATTTAGCCAATTGTGCAACCAAATGAGCAGTTAATGTATGTGGGGCCTGCCAGTCAGCCGATATATTTCTGTGTACAGAATTATTAAAGTGTTTGTGAATTTCCTTTCCTTTTGGAGCTGCGGAAGTTCGCTGCTACAACGTACGCATCTCCTTATTATGCAAAACATTGAGCGGAACTGTGGACAGTAATTGTTAATAGGGGAATGTTTTAGCCAAAAATTCCATTGTCTTGTGAATCTACTCTTGTCATCACTCCATATTATAAAAAAAACCTGTCTGCACATTGAAAATATATATTTTAAAATACTTACCCAGTTTGATCATAAATTACTGGAAAACATTGTTTTATTCATGGTATTTAAGATCCCAACCTACATCGACTTATGCCGAGTTGATATTATTTAGAATGAAACACATTTCAAAACGCATTTGAAACGCATATTAAAGAGCATATTAAAATGGGATATGGGAATATTTTTTTATTTTGTAAAAAAATATTTTCATCACAGGTTGCAATATTCAGTTTATAGGAAAATTTTATCTTGACTTAAGTTTAAGACGTACAAAATGTGCAGAAGTTGGTTTGCCTGTTATTTACCTGCGTTGCCAGGTAAATAACAGGCAAACATAAAAATATAACAACATACGGGAGCTGTCTTATTGCGAACAAGTTGTCTGCAATAATCGGAAAAATTAAAAAAATGTTTTTAAAAAATAAAATATTTAAGATATTTGAGAGTTTTGGCGCCATCGAGAGAAAAGATGGTCGAAGTTTTTTCATAATTATTGAATTTTGTGTTGATATTGAGTGAAATTAGTCAATTTTGGTGGCATTTTGTACAATTTTGTTTGGTGAAAGTGCAAAAATGAAATAATCATGAAGAAATTAGCGTATCGTGTATTTCCTCGTTGCCGACAAATCTCATTACATAAGCTTGAATAATCAGGCCACCGCTTTACCCAAGAGCCTGACATGACTTCCTGACGACTTATGACTGATGACTAATTAAAATTAATTAAAATTGATATAAAATTTGATGCAAATTTCTACTTGACTAATGGCTAAATACTAACGTGAAGGCCAAAACCTAAAGAAAGAAGATATTTTTGACAACCCATTTTGAATGTGATTTCTAATATACCTACTTAAAAAGTTATTATAAAACTGTCGGCTCGCTTTAGTCATTCGTGCGCGCCTGTCAATGTTTGTCATTGATCATATCAAGGCTATTGTCGTGTTCTGGTTCTGGAAGGTAATATCTAAACTTATCGAGGCAAGATGCCACCCCTTTCTACTCATTATTTTAAAACCGCCTCGTTGGTTCATGGGCTATCTTCGCCTAGTTCCATCGATACCTAACTAACGTTACTAACAAGTACCTACTCAAGTTGTTTTGCTTCTAAGTATTTTTTAGATATTGATCCATTAAACGCTCTAGTGTTTTGGATAGCGTGAGAGTGTAAGATTAGCTTGTAGTTATTGACACAGCCTTTTCCCCACTCTTAGTGACTTGACAGAAGCAGTTTTAAATGCCGAGGAAATAACCGGCCCGCGGTCAAAAGAATTTGCCCACCCCTGCTGTAGAGTGTAGCTCATCAATACATAACACACAATTTCCTTATCGCCTCTGTGGTCTAGCGGTTCAGTTGTTGGACTTGACTGCATGAGGTCCCGGGTTCGAATCCCGGGTCGGCCAACAAAACGAAAATTGGATTTTTCCAATTTTCTAATAAAAAACAATGTTGGTCGCAATGATTTCAAATGGTTGGTCGGGATTGGAAATGTGCCCGGTTGGCGATAGGCTTGTGGGACTTAGTGTCTTTGGCTAGTCGTGGGTGCCCTGGTTGTGCCTCTACCTACCTCTTCGGGGATATGGGCGTGAAGATACTTTTTTTTTTACAATTTCCTTAACATTCAATGATCGTGGAGACTTTACATTCGTTAGTGGGGAAGTAAACAAAATATTTTTTAGGAAAGCAGTATTTTTGATGTTTGAAAGTTTTATTGGGATTTGTCAAGTAAGTTTTATACCGACGGACGTGAGCGTTATTAACGGACAGCTGTTATTGATCAGATTGTATAAGACAGTTAGAGTTATCTGTGTCTTTGCTAGTACAGCTGATGTTTTTCATAGTTTCCCCGCCTTTTTTTCTTATTATTTTTGCATGATGTATGTGTAGTAGATATAAGTTAGTTTTTTTTATACACACCTTTTTGTAGTAAACACATGTACTTATCCACTAAAGCTAAAAATCTTTATCTTTAGTTTCAAAGCCCTGATGATGCTGTAAAAAGAGAAACCGGTTGGCTTTAGAGTAATGATAAGTATTAAATAAAGTATATAGTGGATACGTACAAGTGTTTACTACAAAAAAATTGAGTAAGTATACAATGGAATTTCACCAAGTACCGACGATAACAAGAATAGATTCTATTAGTTTTTTTTAAATATTCAGTTACGAATACAACAATATCTATAAACTGGAATGGCGCCCTTGTTGTCTCAATTACTTTTTGATTTTGTCTTACGCACGTAATTGGTTTGGTTTATGATTTAATTCCTCTTGATAATAATGAAATCAGCTCAGCCGTGGCAGAATTTGCATATATGGAGTCAATATATTAAAAATTTAAACTTTCAATAATGCCGTCAAGGTATTTGTAGCTAATGCGATATATAGAATAAATATTTTGTAGTTTGTACAATACCTAGCTAATTACCCGTGAGATTTACTGCCACACACTGATGGTCAGTGATCCAGGTAACAGGAAACGGAAACTCACAAACTCCTGGTATTTTCCAGGAGTCTGTTATAACATTTTTTAATATTCTGCTTACCCTTGTACCATTTGTATCTTTAATAGAAGGTAGGTAGTGTCGATTCTTTTGTGTTTGAAGGTCAAACTCTACATTACCTTCATACAATGTTTACAGGAAAATGTTGCTTTAAACAAATCTGGCGCGCTCCAGTTTTCTTGCCAAAATAACATCTGCTTATAACCTTTCCGCCAGTTACAAATTAACTGTCTAATAATAAGAACCAGACTTTGTGAGACTAAGATAGATTAGTTACAGAATAACTTATTCAAAAGGGTACCTGCTGCAACTCGGCCAGTATTTTTAAAAAAATATCATGCAATTTAGACCTATCTAAAATTATACTCTGCATCATAAAATAAGGTAAGTTTAAATTTCAAAAAATGTGGGAACAATAGTCACTCAAAAAACCTGATACAACAGACTAGATATACCTCGGAGAATAATAGTTGTACCTTGGACATACCAGGTTCAAATGAAGAAAAAAGCTATAAGCTATAGAGTTTCTGTGGACTTTAATCATAAATCAACAAAAACTCAACTTGTCAACTCAACTTGTTCAATCTGATTATCTATTGTTTTCGTCCCAAAAGTCTTAAGTATCGTGAACGGAATAATTGGAATCACCTGATCCAAAACTTTTCACTTTGTATGGGTTTATTTTTCCTTTTCTTAAAGTTACGGCCATTTTTGAGTAGTTTTTTAGCTATTTTTAAGGTTACAGTCGCAGCCTTCTCTTGTGTATCCGTCAATATTCTATACTGAAATGTATCCATTTTCATTTAATGGATGGGATTTGGAATCCTGTAGCACCATTTGCAATATTTGTCGATATGAAAGAACGTCTAAAAGCTTATCCGACTACGTCAGCAATATCAGAAAATAAAAATTGACAAAAGTTTTCCTATAGGTAGATGCCCAAATATTTTCATTATCTGCCTGATTAAAATATGTTTTAAAAACATGTTCTTCATTAAACACTCTTTTTACAGCACGCATGCATAGCTTTTGCCATGGTATTCGTACTTTGATTTTTGGCGAGATCCTAGTAGAATATCAAAGTAGTACTGGTCATTTGAAAAATGCACGGAATCTCCATGGAACGTAATTTTCTTTAACTGAACTTACTGCAATTTCATTAATTATGTTGTCAATTAAAATTACGACAAAAACGTATGCAAACCATTATTGACCTATTTACAAGTTAACGATGTACCTACTTCTGCCACTGGTGGACTTTAGTGGCCAAGATACAGCATTTTGTCTCAACGAGCTATAAAAACCCAGTTACGGTTGAGATTAGGATTTGACACGTACGCCATTACACTTAGCCGTTACATTTATGAGAAAATTTTGTACAACGTCATTTATGGATGGATCTAATTAAATTGGTACGAAGTAAAACCCAAAAATCTTTTTTTTTCGGGTGTGAAACAATAAATTACCTTTCTTCACTGTGTTTAGGCGTCGCGGGCGATTCGTTAGGTACTAACATCATAATTAGATGATATTCTTGGATGTGAGAAATATCTGCCAATTTTGTCTGCAGCTGTGACTCTTTAAAATTCAATAAGCATGCGCGTGGATCGTAAATATATATATGGCAACTACAAACCGCAATTAGTATTTTCTGCATAGCGAAGGTACTTTTTATTGCAACCGCCAACCACCAAGTTGTGCCCGGAATATTTGCAATTCCATTTAGGCGACAGTTTTGGTAGTATCTAACAGAGTTGTGGTATAATTACAACTATACAACAAACAACAACTTATAACGCACTCGGTTGAAGAATAAGTAATCGTAGTATAGCGATATGCATTCATACAATAAATGTCCATGGAAAGGGTTTTTTGGAACCGTCTATTAATCACGTCAGGTTCGTCTTATTACGAGATTGAGGGGTTGTTGTGCGACAGTAAGAGACACGTGTAGCTATACTTATTTATATTTTAAACATACACTTGTTAGTATTGAAGAAAGCCTAATTAATTAGTGGTGTAGGGCCAGTTTTATTGCCCGTATTAAAATACGAGTACGTTATATTACCTACATTTATTTTCATTGTTATTTGAAATTTCACTGACAACTGCGAGGCTCGGGTTCGAATACCGTCGGGGGCAAGCATTTTTTGGTCTAGTTATTATTTTTGATTTATTTCGGTATTTCCAAGTTTTAGTGTCGTTGATTGACACCCGTAAAACAAGCATATAAATTCCTTACTTACTTGACAACATAAACATTTTAGGAAAAATTACTTGGGACCTATTACAATTACTTTTTATGAAATAACTTCAATACAATTCCTTTTAGATTTACATATATTTATCTAAATTTATTTACTCTTTGTTCTAGGTGCAACGAAGAAAGGTCTGGGAAACGTGTACACCCAGGAAAAACATACACTTTGATATAGCAGCGCTGCGTCTACGTCGTCTAGTACAAATAAATAGAACCTCGCACATTACAACTTGGATAAAGAGTATTTTTGTAAAGAAAATATAAAAATTAGAAAATCTCTGTCAATTTTATTTTTTATTCCAAATGTACCAATAAAGCATGAAGCTATGATACTAACTATCTATGTAGGTACCTATAAACTTTGATGCAATTAATGATGCATTATATATTAAAATCCAGTTAAAACAGTATATTATTAAATATTTTTTGTGATAATCTATACGCCTGGGATGCAGGCGAAGGTTAACAATTTAGACATATAAGTACGAACAGGGCGCCCACGATTAGCTGAAAGGTACTTAGTCCCACGATGTGATATGTGGCTAATCTATTTTCAACCGGACACTTATCTAAAATTGTAAAAAAACATTTGGTGTTGACCGAATGTCAACCGGACTTCATGAAGTTGTCGCTGACACAGAGGCAATCATATAGTTACTTGTGTATAAATACACGAGCAAAAACCACGGAAAAAGAGTAAGTAACCAAGCAAGTATCTTTACGCCTATACAGAGGTAGACAGATGCACAACCAGGGAACTCACGACTAGCCGAAGACACTAAGTCCCACAATTTGACAGGTGGCAAGCTGATGGCCAACCGGGCATATATCCAATCCCGGGCAACGTTAATTTTATTAGGAAATTGAATATATACGGACAAAAAGGTATGTCATATGTTTGACGTGTCTCTGTGTGCATTTGTCATATCATAACTTTTGAACAGTTTCGCAGATATCCAGGCGGATTTATTTGTTAGAAAGCTGACGTGATCAAAATGGTTCTTATCTGCATTACATGTAGATAGGTTTTGTCGGAGGATGTAATTTTTTTTAACTTTAGTGCTTTATTTTTGTAACCATGTAAGCTACTCGAATAGCATAACACGATAAACTTTTGTAACACCTGAACTCTGTCTGCAATAATAGTCTCAGTGTTGCTATATTCTAAGTCTAGATGAGTCAAGCCGAGTGAGAGACATAATATGGTAATGGTACGTTGCCAACTGCCAAACCAAGGCTTAAATATTAAGCCTCTTGATTCATTTTATCCGCCACCCTTTTTTCCAAACTAGGGCATGAGATGGACTAATGATATGCTGGCAAGGATAT
>NJDC01009522.1:0-18269 GCA_002245475.1 Calephelis virginiensis
GGTCGTTAAACATCTAATAGCTGCTAACGACTGTCGTTAAACGCCGTTGCGGCCCTCAGTATTTAGCACCAGCAAATTAGTTTATAGTGGAACAAAATAAATGATTACGTAGTGTGTTTATTTTTTATTTCAGTAATTGCCTCTGTAATGTTACTTTCGAATCTCTATTTTATGATATTGGAAGGCAAAGAAGCAACTGGATTTCCTGATGGTAAAAAAAAATCACGCTGCCTAGAAACACCGAAGATAGTAATGGTGCATTGCCAACCTTAGGCCGTGATGTTAGGCTTCGAGCAAAAGTTAGTTTACCGGCTACCTTACCCTTCGAACCGGAAGGTTGAACTTACTTTAGTATCCATTTATTAATAAAAAGGTAATAATTTAAACGTTGCAAAACAGGAAGTTTAGTTTTAGTATAATGTGTTTGAAGTATAATTGGAAAAATATGTAAAGTACAAATCAAAAAGAACTTAGTTGAGCTAAAACTCATAAGGACAATCTCAGAAGAAGGTATACAATGTCCAATACAAGAAGTAATGTTCAATATCGTACTGCTCTATAGAAAGTTATGCATGATATAACATATAAAATATACACGTCGAATTAAAAATCCCCATTTTTCGTAAGTTGTATAATTAAGTTCTCAACTCACAACTTTGTCCACTGCTGGACAAAGGACAAAGGAGTCACGATCTCTAGCCGCTTGTATCCAGCGACTCCCCGCGGCTTTGACCAAATCATCAGTCCACCGGGTCGGAGGTCGTCCAACACTATGTCCTCCGGTGCGGGGCCGCCACTCGAGAACCTTTCTTACCCAGCGGTTGTCGGTTCTGTGAGCAATGTACCCTGCCCATTGCCAGTTCAGCTTGACTTTTTGGACTATGACGTTAAAAATTACGCTCATATAAGTCTAGCTTTGTCAATGGCAACGTAGTTTTTATAGAAAAAATAGAGTGATTTTGTAGCCGATACCTAACTTTTTTTTTATGAAATTGGAAGGCAAACAAGGAGACGGATTTCCTGATGGTAAGAAATTCACGCCGCTTAGAGACACCATAGGTGCAATAGTGCGTTGCCAACCAGAGACCGGGATCTTAGGCCTCGAGCAGAAGTAAGTTTACCGGCTACCTTACCCTCCAAACCGGAACATGTCATGAAGTTATGGCGGCAGGAATAGGTAAGGCGGTGGTACCAATCCGGGCGAGTCGCTGCGAAACTCTACCACCTTTTACAGGGCAATGGGATAATTACATCCCAACGCCTAGAAATCCCATTACACTACAATGAAAGCTTATTAAACATTGAATTATTTGATTAGAAACTATTTAATCCTTTTACTTAAATAATTGACTTAGACAATAACAAATGATCAGATAAAGCATTCAAATGATTTCTGTGGATAAGAACCAATAACTTCACCGGTCAATTTCCGTTGTATACTGACTATCCCTAATTATCTTTCCGTAGCTCGTTTCAAATAGACGAGCCTTTGTTTCCGCCAAAATAGCGGACCGCTGGCGATGAGCTTCCAACGTCAATTAATCATGTTAGTAATTGCTATTTTCCACTGAATGCGTACTTTCCCTATAGTCTTCTTCATTGTCATGGTATCGTTTGCCACTTTGAACAGTGTCGAAACTTCATATCTAGGACTTTTCAGGGGTATTGAATTTAATTTTGACTTAGTTGAATAAGTCTTAATGGTGGTCTATTAATAAATTAATTAATATCCCTAGACAAGTTACACTAATTAGATCTAGTCTATCAATCATTAATCATATCATATATATCTCGCTCCCGGGACATGGGCGTAAAGATCTCTCTGGAGTAAAATCACAAAACTCACCTAGCTCCATGAGTCTTAGTGAGAATACGTATAAACAAACTCAAAAAAATGATATAATTCCAATATTAAGTCTTTACTACAATACAAAAACTGTGTTATGTCAGATCACATTACTAATTTTTATATTGGAACGAAGTTCCTTATTGCACGTTGTGAATGGGGGCTAGACGGAAAAAATTCTTACGAAAATGTTGTCACGACACTTTTTGCTCTGTGGTCTAGCGGTTCAGTAGTTGGACTTGACTGCATGAGGTCTCGGGTTCGAATCCCGGGTCGGACAGTTTTTTTTTTTCATTTTTGTATTTTTTTTACTATCATTTTCATTTTTTTATTTATTTTTTTTGTTTTATTATTTTTTTTATATTTTTATTTTCTTTTTTATTTCATGCTTCTCTGTCTGTCTCTCTCTATAAGAGAGATAGAGATAGAGATTACTAGATATTGATAGCGATTGCGAGAGAGAGGGGGAGTGAGAACTTCGTTCCATCCGGGTGTCCCTTGACACCTCTCAACTTTTTTTTCTTTATAGTTATTGCTAACATTATCTCATCTTTCTATGAGTCTTTCTTTCTTTGTCGTCACCCATTATTATGGTATAATTTTTTCCTATCCCAGAACGTTTACCGATATCAAAAGATTAAAGACATTAGTGCCATAACTTATTGCGGGTCAATATATCCTAAACTTTATGTATTTATGGCTACTGTTCATCATGTCTGGAAAATATGAACAACAGCTAAACTGCCTAGACAGTGTGAATTGTTTTTAATAAATGAATCACTCTATCTAAGTTTTGTTTTTAATAAAAGGTATAAATAAAACAAAATAATGAACAAAATTACCTACGTTACAGCAAAATTTAAGTTAATAGTCATTTTTAATATAACGATTGTGTTTGGTCATTAAATATAATTACAAAACATATAATAACGAATTAGTAAATTTATCTGGATATTGTTACTTGTTGTAGGTCAAAAATAGTCAAAGCTACAAATAACCTTATATTAAGTACAGTAGCAAAATTTAAGTAAATTCCTATTATAATTTAACAAAAACATAAATCATTTCATTCAGTGAATAGAGAAGAAATAAATTTTAGTATACGTACCATGTTACGTTCTTGGACACGTAGTAAAATCGGTTATTTTATATTACAGACATTTCAATTTTATTTATTTGACTATTCAAATATCTATGTATCTATATACAGATAACATATTTTTTCTATCGATCGCCTCTGTGGTCTAGCGGTCCGGGTGTTGGACTTGACTGCATGAGGTCCCGGGTTCGAATCCCGGGTCGGCCAACAAAAAGAAAATTGGATTTTTCCAATTTTCTAATAAGAAAATGTTGGTCGGGATTGGAAATGTGCCCGGTTGGCGATAGGCTTGCCACCTATCACATTGTGGGACTTAGTGTCTTCGGCTAGTCGTGGGTGCCTTGGTTGTACCTCTGCCTACCTCTTCGGGGATATGGGCGTGAAGATACTAGATAACGTATTTTTTCTAGAATAAAAGTAGCCTTTGTTACTTAAATTTAATACATTTTTTAAAGTAAGATTTTTGTAAAAACGTATACATTGGCCCATGAAAGAATAACTGATTCTGTGGAGATGAGACTTATGCACATATCCCTCAAGAAGCACTACCAGGAAACTTACAACTAGCTAAAATCATAAAGTCCCACAATATGATAGGTGGTAAGCCTATTACCAACCGGGCAGATATCCAATCCTGGGCAACGTTATTTTTATTAGAACATTGAAAATACATTTTTTTTGTTGTACCTAGGAATTGGACCTGGGACCTCAAGCTAAACCACAGTAGCGATCATGCATATTAAATATATTAGGAAATATGTTAAGTAATAATACTATGCAAATCTTGAAATAAATGGTGTCACTTATATTCGAGGAATTGTATACGGTTCCTAACGGCTATTACTGGAGAAAAAGCTCAGGTTATTTTTTTTATAATAGCGTAGAAACAATGTTGCAACCAACACAGAGCAGCTCCAAACCACTCCAATTTATCCAAGCTCAATTTGTTCTTTACATAATATTTACTTTATTACCTTTCCAAAGTCTTTGGAGATTTTAGATGAAATTTCTTGTTATTGTGATTAGTTCTACATTAAATACCACTTTGTCTAATTTGATTAGTTGTTATACATAATAGCTGGATAGTTTTTTTACGGTAAAAGGTAAAGAACGGCACCCGTGTTAGCGCTGCCTATAGACACCATAGACGTTATATCTACATTGTCGCATGTCCGGAGTCTTCGATTCAAAGTGCAAGTCTACCGACTAACTTACCTGTGGGACCGGATCATGACTTAATCTTTATGGCGCCAGGAATAAGTAAGGCGATGGATCCCTACCCAGGCAAGTTGCTGCACCATATTCCACCAGTGGTGTAATTGGCAATGTTCCAATTTCGATTTTAACCACTTACGAGCGGTCAGGCAGGACAACGGATGGTATATTCTACACAAAAGACCCTGACCAACACGGGATCAATAACAGGAATAGTATTCAAATTCAATATATTAGCAGTTTATTACATTTAAAATATTTTTATTTATTATATAACAATATATTTGCAGTTTATTACATTTAGTTTATTACGACTTTGGTAGAGTAAAATATATTTTTATACAAACTTCCACCCCCTATTTCAATCATTTAAGGGTTGGTATTTGAAAAAAAAGTACGGTAGATCAAGTTCTAATCGAAATCGATGTAGCAGTTTAGCTGGAAAAGCGTAACAGGCAGACAAATTGATGGGAGACTCGCATTTATAATATTTATTGTGGAAGTATGGATAGTAAAGTATACAGTTTAGATTTGTTTGGAAATTAACTTGCCTTGTAAGATGTGTCCAATATAACTACGCTACATGTATCAGCCTATAATAAATAACCAAGTCTTTCATATTTACTGAAATAACTTTTGCGACATTACTTAAAAAGTTTATTTTATCAACAAAAAGCTAAACGGCTCCTAATGGAAGCTTTAACAACAATGCTACGAAAATGGCTCTGAGTGCTTCGATTTGGTAATACTTATAGAAGATCTATCAACATCCACTTCGCGGATCCCCTCGGGATCTGAAAGGCTCTGCATTTTTATTTTTATTAGTATGATGTTACATTAAAAAAAAAATATTTTCCAAGAGCTATATTGATTTCAATTTTAGTGAAAGAATCAAGATTTTGTGTTAATCAATGCTCACGGAAAATAAAAAAAAAAAAAAGTTCCGTGATCAATGCTCACGGAAAATAAAAAAAAATTTTTCATACGTAACTTCCATTTTCTTGTTTTCTTTATTTATTTGCATTTCATTAAATGTATTTTGTTAGTGTCCATTTAAGTTACATAGTTGTAATTTTTTGTGATTTTTTATAAAGAAGAAATGCGTAATGGCTTTTTAGTCGAGTTTTGTGATTTATTTATATTTTGACTTATATCTGTTCGAAGAATGTTTGGCGGGGTCGAGAGACAAGAAGGACGCAGCTTTGTGCAAATTTCGTGAACTTAATGAGTACAATTTTAATGGTATTGGGCATATTTTGATCAATTAAAGTGGTCAAGTAATTATGACAAGGTAGCTTAGAATTAAGGTCACTTAATAAGGTTGGGCGAGGATAACATCGCTTTACTCAAGACTCTGACTGACTCCCCCCGTAGGGTCCAAGCCTTATCGTGGTAGGGGGGTTGAGTAACCGGGCTTGAGGTGGGACCCTGGCAAAACCAATTGGACCAAGAAGGCCGTTCCTCGGTACTCATTTTCGGCCAGAGCGGACAAGAGGAGCGGACACATGGCGGCGGGCCGTTTAGCCAGCGCGGAGATACCATAGATACCTATCACATTGCGCGAACTAGAGTCTTTGGCTAGTCGTGGGTATCCTGGTTATACATCTGCCTACATTTTCAGGGGTACATGCGTGAAGTATCTTTTTTTTATCCTTGTTACCGGAGCAAAATCGGCTACTTTGCTAGTATTAGACAAATTTTGATTGTAATTTTGATTGTAAAAATTTTATTTTTATTATTAGACATAAATGAATTGTTTTATATCATATTATAGAACATTAAAGAATAATAGAACAACTCAAATATACAATGAAATTAATTTTCTGCTTCTTAAGTTTTCATTCAACACTTTCATTTAATCTTCGTTTTGATAAAATAAAAATAAATAATTAAAGTTTGCTCCTAGCTTGTGACACTGCAATTACTTTACGGAAGTCATTATTTTCATTTTAAGAGTCTATTTTAAGATTGGGTGGACCATAAACTTTAAATAATACTTTTTTGTAGAGTCAGCTTAAGCAGCAGTGGACTGGGATATTTACAAATTTGTAAATAAAAGCAAACGTCAATTAGCTTTAATACAAAAGACCTTGCGACTATTGCGATACCAGCTACGGAAGTGTTTGTTTGTTACCTAAATTTACAAATTATGGCTCTATTAGATAACCGTCAACAACACAGATGAGAAAATAATTTCAAACTAAAAACCTGATAAATTGACTGATTCTTGAAGGTTCGCCAGGCGCCTTCAAAACTCTTTTAAGGAATCCCGTTTCAAAATTCCGAAACAAAATGGCGCCCAATATAAATTCATTCAAATTTCATACGGAAAAATTCTGATGTGTGTGGTAAATATTTAAAATTTTCAAATATCGGAATCGTAAATGACAAGCTGTCGGTGACCCTAAATGTAGCTCTGTTTAATGTTATACTAACTAATCCTACTGACGTTTTCCAGCATTAACTATGAATTTTTCTCCTGACAATAACCAACACAACAAGTAATATTCAGACAAGTTGGTACATCTGTTCAGGCGTGATACTATGAAAAAGGTGATTCATTAAAAAAGTATCTTATCACCCACATCCCCGTAGAGGTAGGCAGAAGAACCACCAAAGCACACATGACTAGCCGAAGACTCTAAGTTCCACAATGTGATAGGTGGCAAACCTATCGTTAACCGGGCACATATCCAATCCCGAGTAACATCATTTTTATTAGAAATTTAAAAATACATATTTTCTATTTTTTTTTTGTTGCCCGCTACGGGGATCGAACTCAAGAATCGACGCCGGACCGCTTAACCACAGAGGCGATTTACTTTTATAGACATTCATTTTTGTTTAAAAGACTAATTAAGCTGATAGATGCTATTTTATCCTAACTATAAACATTGATTTTTTTTTATCAAAAATGGTCCTTGTGACAAAGTTTCATTCGTAGGCAAAAAAAGATGTCTAGAATATTTTATAGTGGCTTCTAAATATTTCTTCAATAAATTCAGTTTACTAAACGTTTAATTGAAATGTAATATGTAAATTTTCACACAACTATCACTTAAGCATTCCATTACTCTGTTCCGTTCCCATGTTCCCACAGGATAACATGTTTGTGTTACGGGACACGGGAGTAAATTGAGAAAACCCTTTGCTGTGGTGTTTAATGTGGTAGCACTGCACAGGGGCTCTTTTGTGAATGTGTATGTGTAGGACGTGCTGGGTATTTATTGGAACTTTACAGCAAATATTTGTACACCTCGAGTAATTATATTAGTGTTTAATATTGTGATCGCTAGTGCACAACAAAGCAGGTTTATTTCTGTATAATTCAGCCATTCATTTATTCATACCACTGTTGGTAGAGAACTGTGTAGCACCTTGCCGAATAGGAATCCACCGTCTCACCCATTCCCATATCCTTAATGACTTTAATGTTCCAGTCTGGAGGGTAGAGTAGCCGGTTAACTTACAGAACTACTCTAACACCCTGAATAATAGATCAGCGACGACAATGTAGTAGGAATATCTAACAAGTCTATGGGCTGCGGCTATCTCTTAGCATTTGGGGAGCCGCTTGCTTATTTGTTATCTTTAACATTAAAAAGCGTAAAATTAATAAAATGAAAATGGAACCACTCCGGAATAATTAAATGATATTTAAAAAGAACTTTTAATATCGGTTGGTTACTAGCCGAGTAATTGCGCACCAAACATACAAAAAATACACAGTCGAATTAAGAATCTATTCTTTTTGACGTGACAACGTCTTAAAGTAGGTTGTGGCTTGGAATCACTCTTAAAAAGTGTAACTACCCGCTCACGTCTGTTACGATGAGTCACCGAACGAGAGAGAGGCCCGCTGGACCAGTACAATGTTTTAGTAAACAAAATATATTTCTGTAGTTAAAATTTATGCAATTCCTTGTTCCTATTGTGCAATTTAATAATATTCATATCAAAAAATATTCTACCGGGAAAAAGACGTTATCACGTAAAATCTTCACCCGTAAAACCAACTTTACAGGCAACCATTTTTGGAATCGGTTTATAATCTCTATTGGTTTATAAAACGTCGGTATTTAAGTCTTCTTGAAAATCCACTATATCAAACTTTTTTAGACGTTTAAGATACGTGATTAAGTTTTGCTGTCCGTAATACAGTGATCAGTCTCACTAGTAATGTCAGTGGAAGAACTACATTTCGGTTAGTAGACATTAAAAGTAGGATATTATATTATTATTAGTAGTTATATATATTATAATAGATGGATAGTTTTATTTTTAAAGATTTTGTAAACAGTATTTGTGTTCATATTTGATTACTTTGCAGAGCGCTATTTTGTGGATATACATTATAAGAAATAGCCTGTATTTTATAAATTTCGTGGAGTTCGTATAACTATTATGGCTTGAAATATTGCAAGTATACTGGTAGTGATACAACCGGATGTACACCAGACCAAAGAGCCAACCTGCCACCGGGGAGATCAAAAGTAATTAAAATAATTAAATAATTAAAAATAATTAAAAAAATAAAAATAATCAAAAATAATCAAAATCAAAATAAATCACACGTTCCCGGAAACCAGACCACGAATGGAGTTCGAGTTCATTATTCATATCATAATTAAATTTATGCTGGTATTTAATTATTTCTATGTATTAATATCGTTGTCTAACACCGACAACATAAGCACGCAATTAGGTTATTTCGAGGTTGGTTACAGATTTTGTAATTTATGCAGGGATATTTGTCATTAATAGCTACTGACAATTTGTGCAGGAAAAAATTAAATGTTCCCTATCAAATTTACTGAAATTTTCATAGCTTATCTTCATACGAACCTTTTTCTGGCACAACAAAAAATAAAGCTTCCATCCTTCGACGCGTGGCAGGAAGGCAGATAACCACAACTATACCCGGACAAACACAGAAGACAATGTGCCATTCTGGTTGACGTTCTGCTGATTTTGTAAAATAGTGTCCAATTAGCATATTATTAAACATAAAGATGACTTGCAAAATGAGTATTATCTATGACCACACCAGGTAAAGTTAATTAAATTACAAGTTGTATAATTAAATGTACCTGGACAAGTATACAAATTGAATCTAATACCAATAAGCAAATTTTATAAAATGATGTTTGTGTTATAGGTATCAGTCAATGATTCTAAAACATTGAAATACTTACCAGAACAAATTTAATAAACACCCAGAGAGAAAGATCATACATGTTGATCACACAAAAGCTTGCCCCTGTCGAGAAACGAACCCAAGTAAATTAATAGAAGAAGGCGTTACTTTGCGGAAATCCATACTTGAATCTAAATAAAATTATTTAATTTGCAATTTTCCGCCAAAAAATGTATACGTATTATTGCGTAACAAAAAAGACAAAATAGTGCGCTAAGAATGAATTGGACTTACCGGAAGCTAAAACTCCCAAATACATCCAGCTCCACACAATACACACCACTATACTGCTACTGAGTATCTGCTCGACCTTTGTGGAGTGCAGTCGAATTCTCCTGACTATGCTTCGGTTACGAAGCGAAACGTACGTTGAGTTTTTAGTAGTATGTGTATTGTTGGTGCTACTAAAACAGTTTGGTAAAGATTAAAAATATTTTTGATTAACACTAATCAAACGACTTGATAAGACGAATAAAACAAAGGAGTAATAATTATTTAGTTATAGTTAGGTTTATCCTATTAATATTATAAATGCGAAAGTTTGTATGTATGGATAATTGTTACTCTTTCACGCTCGAATGGCTGAACGGATTTGTCTGAAATTTGGAAGACAGATAGATTGTGACCTGGATTATTTTTAATCCCGATCGCACACCGGGTTTCTGTGAAAACGCGGGCGAAGCCGCAGGTAGCAGCTAGTTTATTAATAAAAGTCGGTTTTGTTTGCACTAACTCCGACAATTTGAATAATTGATTTCAGTAAGTCATACAAAAAATTATGTAACTGGTTACCAAACCGAAATTAACTTAAGCATCGGGCTCACTATGTAGCTACACGGGAGTGACCCCGCCAAGACGAGCAAAGCAAGGCGCTGTGGCACCACCTAACTACATTTTCTCAAAGGGTTTCGTCGATATTTTTAAATTCTTACGACTTTGGGGGTCATTGGCCAGAAGCGTGCACGTCGCGATCCCTGCCAGTCCATTGGACTGCAATTCTGGCCCGTAAAAGTACCGCAGAGCGGGTTAGGTTTGTATGAAAAGGGTTATGAATGTGAGGGAAGCAAGACAGGTTTGTCAGGATCGTGAGGTCTGGCACTCGATACTCTCTGCCTACCACGTAAGGGTTTGGCGTGAAGATATGTATGTATGTATGTATGACTTTGGTGTGGATTACACCAGTTAAACAAAACTTTCAGGATATGCTGCAGTAAACTTATTAAACATAAACATTTACGTAATATAGCTATACTTTAGATATTATTGATATCTAAAAGTCCCTGACGTCGTTCTGGCTCATTGATTATTTCGTTACTGTAAGAACTCTTTATTGTATGACAAAGAATTTTCTAAATTATATAATAAACATTAAATACCTACATTTTCCCCTAACGCCCGTGTAATGGTAGCAACACGCCCAAGATGAATAAATGAATGAACTCTTTATTTTGCACAATTAAACACAAAATGGTACAATTGAGTATTAAAAAAAAAAAGACAAGACCGCTGAGTTTCTTTCGCCGGATCTTCTCAGTGAGTGGCCGCGTTCCGATCCGGTGGTAGTTTTTAGAATTATATAGACGCGTTACAAGAATCTGTATATGGATCTACGTAATAAAAGCTATTTTGAATTTGAATTTGAATTTGAATTAACAAGAGCATATTATTATAGTCCACAGTACAGAAAAGGCGGTCTTATTGCCAAACAAAGCGATCTCTGCCAAACAACCTTTTTGTCTGAGGAGATTATATAAACATAGCTTCAGTAGGAAAAAAATAAACATACAAAAACTATAACATAGGATTGATATATTAATATTAACAGTAAGAAGAAAAACAAAAACAGTATCAATGTAAAACTAAAAAACAAGATACACCATTTCAAGTTAAGACATAACAATGTTACATAATTTAAATGGCAGTAGCAGTAAATACAACATCAATTATCACAAACACAACTTTGACTTTCCAAATAAAGTATTTTTACTAAAGTTTTTAAAGTAGTCAAAGTTTATGCGAGTCTTATATTAGTTGGTAAACTATTCCATGACCTAACAGCCTTCATAGAAAAAGAGCGCCCATAAAAATTTGTGTGATGTAGAGGGAAGCGCAAGCACAGATTTTGAGCATAATGTAATTATTTAACATCATACTTGAAAAAATGTATAGTTGATGTATAATTTGATTAAAGTATAAAATTTATTAAGTTAACGCTTGTATAGTCAGAGAATGTAGAATTACAAACTTGGCTTGTTATGACAACTAATAACTCTCCTTGGCAACGTTTTACATGGATATGCCTTACACGGGATAGAATAGTTTCTTTTTTAATTCCTCATATTCGAAGTTAAGTTATTTTTGAAACAATACGATAATTCAATGTTTTTTTAGTATAGCCCTGATAATATGTATGCATGTATAAGGTAGGCTGCTTAAGTACTGATAAATTATAAGAGATACGTAAATCAGCAAAGGTGTTTTTTTCATAAACATGAATGTTTGAGATCTTCGTTTTTGATGTTATGTCCATGATATCCATTAGTAGTAAAAAAACCTGCGTGTCATTTTATATTGAGATAAATTCGTGTTTTCGTTTTTTGAGCAATAAATCTAAGATATCCGGCAGAGACTATGTCAATTCGACAGTTTATAGTCTCTAAAGACGGCCATTTATCATTTGATGGCCACCAGCGCTATATCGTATATTGCCAAGATTTTTCTTGGCGTCGTTATCAATTCAACTTACTTTTTGATACTATACGAGTACAGTTTTTTATTTATTTTTACAGATATCTCTTAGGAACCTTCAAGAAAAGAGCGTACTCATTCTTAAAGGTCATTTCTTAAATACATCTCTAATATTCCTGGTATCACGAATGTGGTGGGCGGCGGTGATAACTTGCCATTATGTGACCCACTTGCCTCTCTGCCTCTTAAATTAAAAATATCGGCCAACTCCTCATCTACTAAGCAGCTAGCTGCAGATCAGCGTCGATTGGTATGTCGCTGATATCGTAACTAAAAATTTTACAACGATTTGCCCAGACTAGTACGATCGCCATAACGTCACTGCACGCCATTTTCACGCAGCAAAGTAGCCTAGATTTAAGTAATAGGTTATAAACACCTCAGGTCGTTAAGGCACAACAAAATTACTATTTATGGTAAATAACCTTTTTCGTATTAAATTAACCTAAATTAAAAGATTACTATTGATTAGTAATGGGAACGTCGTATAAAAAAAATAAATTACCTTTTTTGGATCACGTTTCTAACATCAGATATGACTGTGGGATCTGTAAAGAGCAATACCAATTTTAGAGATCTTGTTTTATTAGGATAGGGATTTTTTTTAAATGTTCATTGCTTCCCTTGAGATTTTGTAAAACCCTTACGCCATTACACATAACGCCAGTGACGCCAGTAACGTTGACTACTGAAGTCTCGGGTTTGATTCCTTGGTAAGGAACCAAAAACACGTGATTTTTTTTAACATACGCATACATATTCACGCCAAGTCCCTTACGTGGTAGGCAGAGTGTATCGAGTGCTAGACCTCACAATCCTAACAAACCTGTCTGGCTTCCTTCACATTCATTACCCTTTTCATACAAACACGCCGGTTTTGGAGACTCTTGACACCACCCTCAGATTATGTCCGAGTAATCTGATAGTGGAATGTCAACCTTGGTCTCCCCGGGTAGCTACATCCATCCATATTCGCATTGTATATCTGCTTTGTCAATCTTTCATCTGTCTGTTTTTTCACAGAATGATATTTCGTTTGCCACCTACCATATTGTGGGTCTAACTAACTGCGACCTTCCACTAATCGTGGATGCCTCTTTGTACTTCTGCCTATGTACACCTGGGAATACGCGCATAAATATATTTACTTTTTAGGTACATAATACATCGAAATATTTTATTTAGATCTCCTGTAATTTTATTTAAAATATTAATTTTCAACAAATCTTGCCTATTCTCGAAATTAAAATATAAATTAAGTAATTTATGTTGTGTTACCCGCGGATACCCCTCGTAATTGTGATATTTCGCTGTTTTACAAAACACCTGTTAAACAGGGTTACTCTTAAGGGGCAGGCTAAACTTTTAGTTATGGAATTTAGGGCTAAAATGATAGTGCGTTTTAGGTATTGCAAAATTTTGATGTGTTTTTTTTAATAATTCACTGATTGTCACTCAATGTACCTATCTTGCGGGTAATGACGTCATCAGCTTGCGCACGCGATTGCAATCGACGGGAATCAATTAAAAGCTATGCTTACGTTATACGTTTATGTTACCGATTCTAAGCAGTCTCTCAAAATTTTGCGCACCCTTTAAATTTAACCCTGCATATCGAGATAAAAAGTAGCTTATATGTCGATACAATATATTCTCCTGATTATGTCCACACGTATAAAAATTATACGATAACTTAGTTTTAACTAAGTAACTAACTTAACAGTAAAGTATTCCAAGGTTTAATTTGACATAACACTGTTCTAAAAGTATTATAACGGCAATATCCCCGAAGATACTAATAGGTGGTAGAGTTTCGCAGCGACTCGCCCGGATTGGTAACACCGCCTTACCTATTGCGGCCACCATAACGTTACTGTTGACGGGTTCCGGTTCGGAGGGTAAGGTAGCCGGTAAACTTACTTTTGCTCGAGGCCTAACATCTCGGTCTCAGGTTGGCAACGCACCATTACCACCTTTGGTGTCTCTAGGCGGCGTGAATTTGTTATAATCAGGAAATCCGTCTGCTTATTTGCCTTCCTATATCATAAAAAAAGCGACAGGCAGAGGCAAAACCAGAGCACCAACCACGACTAGCCAAAGACACTAAGCCCCACAATATTATGATAGAAGGCAAGCCTATATCCAACCGGGCACATATCCAATCCCGGACACTGTTATTTTTATGAGAAAATTGAAAATACTCACTTATACATTTTTGGTTGCCCGACCCGGGGATCGAACATGGGAATAGGCCAAATCCAACGCCGCACTATTAGACCACAGAGCCAATACACTACAATATGGATAATGTAATTTTAAGCCTTGGACACAAAAATTGCAAATCCGTATGTTACATTTTCACTACTAAGCTACTGATCCGATTGTGATGAGATTTGATACATACACATAGTTCAAAATCGGAGTTCAAAGTCAAGGTCCTTCCTTTTCAGAAATTCCTGTCTTTAAAAAAACAGTTACTGGTTACAAAACACACAAAGGACAGAATTTCGACCAGCTGCAGGTAAACAAGTTTATTCGTATTTGTTGTTTGCGGCTTTTATTTTACCAATATTGAAACTGAATGCTTTCCGAATTTGTGACCGGTTTCAGATCAGCTAAAATAAATCTTTGTTTCATAACAATTAAAGTACCACATCAAAGAGCATTGTGGGAAACGTTCAAAAATATGGTTTTGTGTTTTTGTTATTCACTCTTTTCGATGACTTTTAAAAGCTGGAATTTGAACTCAAACGTTTTGATTAATTTTAATAAGTATTAAAATATGAATTATTATTTAAATTTACAAATTAAAATCATGAAAGTTGTTTGTATACATTAATAAAAATGTTTTCCAAAGCACTTTTCGGTTCTTTCCTATTCGTTCTGATATTACAGAAAATGTTATTGGTTCGAGGCATTTAATTAGATTGAAAACAGAAAAAACAACACTATTGATGTTAAACTGGCGTTGTATGCCAAACACTAAGGTATTAGGGTTAGTAAGTTTACTCCATATCCAACCCTATAGAATGGAAAATGACAACGATGAGCACTGACACTGTGGCGTAAGATGGTAGTACCCAACAATCGAGGCAAGTCAATTAAAATACTATTATTACTTTCACTATTTTTATAACTTATAACAGGAATCAAACATATGGCTCTCCTAAGTGTAAGAGACATCCGTAGCCTATCTACTAAATAAATTCCACATTTACGTCGCTCTCCTTTGGCCGAATATTCCTATAGTACAAAACTACTATCTACCCTACCCGGAGGGACCAGAACATGATACTGTCATTATAGAGGCAGGAATCCCTTCCCGAGCAAGTTACTGCGCAGCACTTTACCACCAGCGATCGTGTTATCACAAAAACAAATTATTAAATTTGGCGATAGCATACAGTGTTTTTTTGTGGAGTGGAACTAGATGTCACTGAACGTAACAGTGAAACGTGATGGGAAATTTCTCTCATATATCGATAAAGAAGCTTCTCTTTAAAATTTTCTTTCAGCCAACCCAAAAGATAAAGTTGTGAACATAAAATAATGTATATTTTCGTTTGACAGATTCGTCTTTTCTGTATAGTTAGCCAATACTTTTAGTACTTATTAGTCACTTTAATTGATTTCAATGTCGATGATATTTCCTAACCACGTTATATATAGAACTAAACATGGGTAGTAACAAAACACAATTTCGACTACTCTTGTCTTTTATATCTTTCATATCATTTTAGTTGTTGTTACATCATTTGATTCAATTATATTACTAAGTTAATATTCTGTAATCTTTTTGTATGTGGTTCGTATGGCAAGAAAACTAAAGAGGAGGCTATAAACTGATTGCAGAGACCCCGAGCCGCCGGACCAACGAACGCAATTACACGAGGAACTATTAAACGAACTCTACGATTTGCTGACAGTCGGGATTGACCAATTACAGCTTCCTGTAGACGTTACTAAGCTTACAACTTCCTTGCATTAATAGAGATTCAGAATAGCTAACCTCTTTGAAAAGCTATCGCCGTGAAGAGAAACTTTATTCTTAAACCAAAAGATTTTTTTTGTCTTATACTTTTTCTTATAAGGAGACGTGTAAACAGATTTTCAATGAAAACAACAGCATTTGTGATACATATTTTAACATATTCACCTCCATATCCTCGAAGAGGTAGGCAGAGATATATCCAGAGCGCCTACAACTAGACAAAGATAGTTTATAAAAGTATCTTCACGCCGGTATCCCCTAACGCAGAGGTACCAAGTCACCCACGCCTAGCGAAGGGCACTAACTCTGTGATAGGTGGTAATCTAACTGCTAACCGGATGCTAAACTTACAATGATTTGTGAGAGCTTGAACGATTTAGAATGCATGATTTCAAAAAAAAATTATGTCTGAAGTTGCAAAATTATTTTCGAACTTCTTTTTTTTTCAAAATTTCTAAAAAAACTATGGGATATACGTCAAAATTTGTAAGGAATAAAAAGTTAGATTTTTTTATCAAACATTTTTTGTTTTTTTAATTTTTTTTTAGCTTGTAAAATAACTGAGATATGACCTTCCAAAGCTTGCCCTAACATGTGACTGACGCCATTTTAGAAACCTTTAAACGTTGCCCTTTTAAAAATAAAAGGCTCAAAAAATGTTAAACTTTAATATGCTTATAGTTTATAAAATTCCCTTTATAACTACGTTTTGAGCCACTAAATGGCTTAAAAATTTGCCAAGATATAAAAAAAAACAAAATAAACTTTTTTTTATTTTGGCACAGGGTGGTTTTTCGAGTGTAAGTGAATGCTAGAGAGTTCTAGTAACCCTCATTTTAAAGCTTTTTAAAAATACTTTGAAAAAGGTTCTGTGCAATTTTCTCGAAAAATTTACCATTTTTCCGTTATTTGACGTTAAATTTTGAAAAATTTTCGTTTAAATAATGTATTCTACTTTCAATAAATCATTACTCGGTTTATATTAGGCCTACAATCAATTAAAAGGCACCAATCTCTTTTTTTTAAAAAGTTTAAACTTTTGGTTCTTACACTTTTATTTATAAAATGAATAGTTTTTCAGTTATTCATAAGAAATCGATTAAGCCCGTATTTTTTTTTCACGAAAAATGCAAATTTTCAATAACTCGAAAACTATTGTTATTTTCTGAAAAAATGCTAAGAACAATTTTTGCTTAAATTTTGTTCTTATATCGATAATTTTATCGATATTTTTCACACAAAAAAATTACCACCTAGTTGGGGTGGAACTCACCCCCAGAGAAAAAGCACACATCGGGATAGGGTAGATTTTGCTTTCTGAGGTATACCTGTAGGAAATGTATGCTGAGAAAATTTCATGAAAATCTATGCAGGTTCAAAAACTTCGGAGGACCTTGGTAGCCTGTACTAAAAAGAAAATATCTAAATAAAATGTTCCTTATATGACAATCAACCGTCAACCTCAAATGGACGTAGTTAAGCAGAAAGGACCCAATCCACATCTAAATAGTTTTGAGATAATTGATTTTGAAGTTTATATATTTATAATAATATGTACTAACCATGTATGTGGGTTGATATCTAATGATTATCCAAATATCATAGCTTTGTTTATCTATGAAATATTTTAATGGACGAAAGTATTGTAAGCTTTACGACCTCTTTAGTATGTTTCTCTCAATTTTGGTATTCATGTGGGTTGGGTCCTTTCTGCTTAACTACGTCCATATAGTAGTTACTACTATTGATACTTTTGATTGATATACTATTGATTGTCACGTTGTGGGTACTTATAAAGAACATTCCATAAGAACCACCAACGTTCCTGGAAAAGCTGCACAACAACACATCGTACGATGCTACCTCTCACCCCTCGCCTCTCCGTGATTAGCGCGCGATCTATATAAGCTCACCTAACCACGAGGCCGCACTTGATATTCTATCGGGACCTTCCCAGCGAGGTTGCCTTTTGCCTGTGCACTGTCCTTACGCTGCCGGACAGGCAACTACTAAATTAATAAATAATTGGTCACTTAAGGCTACAGTTAGCCAATATATTTACTAAAGTGCTAATAAACCAACATACACCCGCCTTAGGTAAGAAACTTCTATTAATTCAATTTGCTACTGTGCTTATACATGTATGTATATATATATTTATTTATTTGAATAA
>NJDC01009522.1:18704-39427 GCA_002245475.1 Calephelis virginiensis
TATTTTTTTTTCTCTCTTACATTAAAAGATTCTTGTGTAGGCCTCTTCAAGGCTATACAGTGCATTGTCTGAGTTTATATAGTACAATAATTGCTTTATATTATGAATTAATCTTGTTTCAATCACAACTCTTTTAAAATGAAAAATACAACAGTGTTAAAATAGAAAACAAAGGTCAGAGTGAGAACAAAAAGAAAAAAAACAGTAACTAAAATATGGAAAATGAAATTAGTAAGGTTGGTTTGTAATGAAAAGAAAGTGACAGATTATTTAGGTTGAAGTGAAAATGAACAGTGGATATTATATTATTGTGTATTGTTTCCCTATTCTATGTGTGTATATGCATAAAAACTATCTATTTGTTCCATGTCATAATGATTAATGTATATAACTCATAATTGTACATGAATTTACTTAACCCTAGCTCACTAAACATATTTTCGAGTTACACAAATATACACAAATATTTATTCAAATGTATGTTTATCTAATTATAGTATGAAACTATTTCCTCTCTAGCAGACCGGGCGACATCCCTACGCAAGAGCTTATAATGCTATGTACTTTTCTTCTGTGTTATTCAGGGGGCTGGTTCCAAGACTATATTAGACTATAAGACCGGGAATATTGTGAGAGATCTGCAAATGTAGATCCTCCTATTCCCGTCGATGTCCTTTTGGCACCTCTCCCTGACTCCTGCTTTCGACTTTCAGGGTTCTACGGTACGGCTACCTAAACTACCCCTACCTATCGCACATATAAGCGATCTATCTATAATAACACCCTCCAGTCGGAGCCTGACGGGATTCACTAAGTTGAGCGTTTACCCCGGAACAATACAAAGGAACACCAGGAGGGGTGGAGCGCCCAGGACCGAGAATCCCCAGAGTTAAGGCCTCTCTCTCTTTACCTACTCTAAAATATCAGTTATAATGTTTCCCAGGACCTACGACTCCGGGTAATTGTAGTATCGTCGATATAAATATTCACATGTAATTTTTGTTACCATATAAATTCTGTTTACAAAGACATACTTTATTTTTTTTTTCTCTCTTACATTAGAAGATTCTTGTGTAGGCCTCCTCAAGGCTACAAAGTTATCTTCTTCTTCAGACCCTGATAGTTCACCAGGTTGACGTGCGAGTTCTAGGTCATCATCCTCACTGTCAGATTCATTCAAAAACTGCAGAAGTTTGTCTTGATCCCGTATTAAATACATCTAAAACAGAATAAACGGCTTTATATAATGTTCAAAATATTTATATTTTCCTCTACATACTAATAAAATACATGAAATTTGTTTTATATTATATTACATAAACAATAAAATTCTAAGAAATAAAAAAAACTTTATTTGTACAAAAAGTCAATAAATAAACAAAATTATTCAAAGCTTACCTTTACTCAATTTTTACGCGTAATCACTAAATATTAGTCCGTGAGACTAACAATTCTTCAAAACTCCGGAAGTAAACTACTTGCAAACGCAACGCATGCAGACTGGTCACTAAAACAATGAATAAGGAGGGTACTGAGCCCGGTGGGGCGGGGGAATGCCAGGGACATATCTAAACAGAGAACGTTTGGAGAAGTCGTGTCGCCTGTGAGACTAATGTTTAGTGATCTAGAGCTAAAAATAAATACTTGCACTACTCTAATAACTAGAATTTGTCAAACAAGTGGCGATAATCGTCCACAGCAAGTTTAGCTATAATTAGATTGCCTATTTATGTTAAGTAGTAACTGTATCGTGTAGTCTAATCAGGAAGTACAATTCATTTTAGTGTTTTAATATTTAATAAAAGTTTTAAAATAAAAAAGTGTGTGTGTACTTATGTACACGCGTTAGAAGTTATACTTCTTCGGCGTAAAAAGATAAAAATCTTTTTAAAAACTAAAATGTTATCTATAGCTAACTTCATAGCTAACTTCATCATGTCGGTTTTTCGTGACGGTGTGCGCGCGCATCGTAAAAATTTGCCCTCATCATTTATTTCATAACGCGCCAAAAGAAGTATAACTTCAAAAATACTCCCCAGGTTTATGTTGCTCGAATTCAAATTTCCTTTGTTCAAGTAGTGTGCGGCCGGTGCGAAGCACTGCAGTCACATGAAACTTCACTTATTGCCGCTATTTCGTAATGTTTTTTCACAAAATGCATTTACAATGTTATTAACTTATTTTAAATACAATGTATCCACAAATTAGCTATAAAAATACCACAAATTTAAATTAATTATGAACCGCTGTACTCTAAAGGCTGTTGACAGGTGAGACGTCAGCTTTCAAACAAAAAAAAAACTCATCTAAATTTGTTCATCCAGTAAAGTACTGTGATACAGGTTTTTGGAAATTTCAGCTATATGTCTAGAATAGTTATAGTCGAGTCAATTTAGGATATAAGCTATCATTAAAGACACTTTGCGAATTTATCTTTTAAAAATGGTATGGATGTACATTAATGGTAATTTCCATGTTTTAGGGCAGTTGCGCTCCGAGATTTACCTAAAAATGCGTTTTTTTTCTTTTACGCAGAACCAAAAATAAATTATCAGTCAATTAGTTAATTTAGGTGGAAATTAGTTTAGTTTTGTAGTTTTGTTCAGCTAAAGTTCACAAGTGAAATAATTAAGAAAAAATAATGTATCGTGTATTTCCTTTCCGTCAAATCTCAGTAAATAAGATTAAGTAACGAAGCCTCCGCTTTACTCAAGATCCTGGCTTGACTTTGTTAATAGTGACTAATGACTGAAATAAAGACTTAAATAATACCGAAGACATGGCAGATTGGCCTAAAAGTCGCCGTAGCCGGTCCCAGAAAGGGGCAAATTAACTATTAACTAAATAACTTATAAAAAATAAAAAAGAGGTTCTATGCAGTTATGTGAATAATATATCAAAATATCACCTTAGCTGTATTGTTTGTTTTTTAGAGTCACAATTTGTTTTAAATAAAAAAGAACTTAAATATCCACTTAAAATATAACTTTTTATAGGATTATTATTATCATTGCGGGCAAATAATTCTATAATACATGACTGTTTACAAAATCACCAAAATAATAATTATAGTTTAAAAGTTATTATTTTTTCTTATATTTTCGTCACATACAAAAAAGTCAAATTCAAAATTGGTGACTTTTTTTTTAAGTTCACTAATGATATACGAGGGTGGATCCAAAAGTTCTAAGCCCGACCAAGAAAATGAAAGAAAAGTGGGTCTAAATTTATTTTTAATTTTCGATATAGTCTCCATCTAGCTCAACACACTTCTTCCACCTGACTTGCAACTTGTTTATCCCCTCGAAAAAAAAGATTCCGGAAATAGTCGTTTACTGCGACTATCACCTCATCTTTGATCGAAAATTTCGAACCACCCAAGTGTTTTTTTAAATTTGGAAATAAATGATAATCCGAGGGGTCTAAATCCGGCGAATAAGGTGGGTGGGGCAGCAATTCGTAGCCACAATCATGGATTACAGACATTGTTTCAACCGAAGTGTGAACACGTGCATTGTCTTGATGAAACAAAACTTTCTTACGCAACATTCCCGGCCTGTTTTCTTTTATTTCTTCCCGGAGTCTTCGTAAAAGGTAACAATAATAACTAAAATTTATAGTTTGACCTTTCGGTAAATAATCTACTTATTTTTGTAGTTTGCCGTTCGCATCCCAAAAAACAGAAGCCATGACTTTGTTAGTCGACAAAACGACCTTAGCCTTTTTCGGTGTAGGAGAGTCTGATCTTTTCCACTGTTTTGATTGTCGCTTTGATTCAGGAGTATGGTGGTGAACCTAGCTTTCATCCATGGTAACAAATTTAGAAAAAAAATCCTCGGGATCAGTCTCAAAAAGTTCCAAACAGTCTCGTGAAATTGTGTATCGAACTCGTTTTTGTTCAGCTGAAAGCAACTTTGGGACCCAGCGAGCAGAAACCTTATGGAACACCAACTCTTCCGTTATTATGTGTTGCACCCGTCCATAACTAACGTTTGTTATCTCAGCTATCTTACCAATGGTCAAACGTCGGTCACCCAGTACGAGATCACAAATTTTATCGATGTTTTCTTTCGTGGTAGAGGATGTAGGCCTTCCACTCCTAGGATCATCTTTAATGCTCTCACGACCGCGCTTAAATTCAGCTACCCACTTCTTGACACTGGAATACAATGAAGCAGACTCCCCCAAAGTGTCTTACTACCATATCTTGATGGATGTATTTTGGTGATAGGCCTTTTTTTATTGAGGTACTTAATGACTGCACGGTTTTCAATTTTCTCCATTATTGAAAATTGCGTCAGATTGCTGCAAACAAATAATCACAGAAAATTTATATAGTGCAGTATCGGAATGAAACTGCGCACAATAAATCAATATGACACATACTAAGAAATGACGGTAGATTTTAAAAAGATGTCATAGCTCCATGTAGGTTAGGCCACAAATTTTCGGATCCACCCTCGTATCTACCATATTATGGCAAGTTTTCACCCAAAGTGCAATTAATGCAACCTACTCCATACAAATAAATTTATTTTGAGTAGACTATTACTAAAAATGATAAATAGTGAAAAAACCTGAAACTCATTTTCTAATTTAACAATATTAACAATATCACACTTAGACAAAGTTCTTTATTATTTTTTATTTTGAGTATATTGTGGCCTCTGGTGGTCACCATGATAAGTCTTAATATTGTTATGTCTTTAATGTCACTCGCCAGGTGACGCAATGCGATTGGTTCCTATGGTGCCACACACGAACAAACAAAAATACATATATATATACTGTTAAATACAACACCCTCCTTTGCGTTGTGCAGTTAGGAAAAAGTAGAAGATATGTCACGAGCTTGAAGCCAAGGTTGCGGTAAGGTCGGCCCCAACTGGATTTCGATAAGCTCGTCGAATTGATAATAAATTTCTGTCGTAGTAAAACTACAGCTTAAAAGCTTTTAAAAGTATCGTTCGTCAAGTCACAAATTTTAGCGATTTGTCTCTCATGTTATTGAAGTATGCAAATTTAAAGACGGGATGGGTGACTTTTGTGGAAACGGCCATGGTGATGCAACGTTTTAAGGTTCCGTAATAGGAAACAGAAACCCTATATAACGTAACATTCAATATTACGGAACATTATTCGTCTGTCGCAGCGATCGCAAAATATCGCGAACTTTAGATTTAATATTAAATTTGGTAGCTAGTACCTATAGTATTGCAAATACCCATCCTGATACTGGCACCGGTGTGTTTATTAAACACAAAGTGTTATACATTCCTAAAACAAACAAACAATCAAACTAAAAGTTTGAAAACTGTTGTTAGGAGCCCTGATAGTATGGGGAATTAGTACTACTTAAAAATCTGAATAACACAAAACTATATTAAAAAATCGGAAAGTCTCTATAAACAATGTCTGTGCACTTGAATCCGAACACAAGCTCTGCGGACTTAGAAAAAGTAAGTGGGCGTGGGATACGATGATGACGAAGGAAGGATGGCCTCAGTGGTTGGGGTAAAGGGCGCCTGGCACCTTCTCTCAGCAATCCGAAGCAGGCAGCTCGGAAGGCGACCGCAGAAGTGAACCAGCGGCTCAGTTACCGCCGGTCCAAGGTCTTTTGGTCTACCACCGAGCAGCAGGCACCAGATAGCACTTTCTCCGTAACTTCATTTTACTTTCTTTATTTGGACCATGTCGAGTGATAACACCCAACTATACACTAATCAAATTTTCATATTACTTCTACCAAATCTAGAACTAGAATGAGGAAATCATACTTTTTAGTAACATATTATTTTAAAATTATATGAAATATGGAATTAGTATTTCTTTTTTTAAGTAGCAAAAAGTATAATAACAAAAGCTGATGTTCAAATGAAATAGTTTTAATTATAAAATATAACATTTTATAATAAAATGGTTTACAACAAAATTAATGGTAATAATGTTATTCTCAGATAGACCAAGTCATGAGAAAATACAACATTACAAACGTTGTTTTGGGTTTAGGAGTATAAAAGGAGTAATGACACTACACTCGCGAAGATATTGTGGATAAATAATCCACACATCACACATATCTTCTCACATACACATATCTGTGTATCTTGATGGAGCGTGTACTATGTGGAATATCGGACAACAAAATACACGGAACCAGCGGCGGCGCGCACCCTCTCAGTACAGGCCATTGTTTTGCCTTTGTTACTCTTATTTCTTTAAACTTGTTGGCATTTCGACGACTTTTTCGATTATCCAATTTAGTTCAAATAGTGTTTTGATACTGGAAACATTTTAAAACATTAATGATGTATTTGTTAAGCAGTTTTTCGATTTTTATTTATTTGAGCTTAATAAGTCCTAGTTTTACTTTATATTGCTATTGGAACACAGGTTGTCCATACAAATATCTGTCCACAGAGACACCCTACACGTCTGTCAGGGGAGACATACGAGACTCTGTTGTGAAGCTGACAGGTAAGTTTTTTTAATTTGGAAATAGAATGTCTCTCCGAATCGGTTTGTTGCCCGATAAGAGTTAGACTGGATTGTAACTTAATTTTCTTAACTGTCGGGGAATGTTTTTCGCCATACGATGACAAGGTAAGTCATGGATAAGTTTAAATTAATAGCTAATAACATTAAAACTCAAAAGTGTATGTGTGTGTGTGTGTGTGTGTGTGTGTGTGTGTGTGTGTCAATACCATTGATTCGCAAATCAGCATGGAGATACAATTTCAGTACATTTATTTATTAGTGAAGAGTCAGATACTCTCTGGTTAAAGAAAGAACTTCCAATTAATAAATTTAGGAAATGTCTTAAATGTAAATTAAATAAAAAGGGTTAATAAAACATTGCTGAATATTTAGCAGATAAGACTGCTTGGGATTAATTGCTCCTCATGCCAATCTCTTATAATATATAATGTATCATTACATAAATTATTGTAAACTAAGAAAAAAAAGATAAGCCCGCTGAGTTTCTTGCCGGATCTTTTCAGTGTACGGCCGCGTTCCGATCCGGTGGTAGATGTATTATTATATAGACCCGTCACAAGTGCCTCTTGTAGGTTTATGTGAAATATATCATCTTTATTTCACATAAACCTATTATGTGAAATAAAGATGATATATTATTATTATTATTTATTATTATTAAAATATATTATGTTATTTGTTTATTCTAAAACCTTTATAAAACAAGGTTCTGAACAAAATTTTAAACTTGATGTGTAGGTACTATACAGCTTCCTAATTCTTGCACAATAACCAGCGTCGTGGTGGCTCCTGTATATTAGTGTGTAAAGATCATCAATATAAAACTCTTGATTTACAAATACACATACCATACTCTGTTGAATGCTGTGCAGTTGAAACAATAAACTGTCATTTCAAATAAAAATGTAGGTATATATCGTACTCCCAATTCAAACACAGACGTTTTTCTTAATAAATTAGAAGAAATATTACCGCCTCTGTGGTCTAGCGATCCGGCGTTAGACTTGACTTCTTGAAGTGTCGGGTTCGATCCCCGAGCTGGGCAACAAAAAAGTTAGAAAATGTATATTATCCATTTTCTAACAAATATAACGTTGCCCGGATTGGAAATTTGCCAGGTTGGCGATAGGCTTGCCACTTATCACATTGTGGGACTTATTGTGTTTGGCTAGTCGTGGGTGCCCTGGTTGTGACTCTTAACTCCTCTTTGGCAATATGGGCGTGAAGATAATTTTATTATTAAAAAAATATTATGAAAAATTCTAATAAGAAATTTGTTTTATGTGGCGATTGGAACATAGACCTTTTACAATCTGCCAATACTCACAAAAATCATAATCATTTAAAAAAATAATAATTTATGTATATTAGAACCTAATAGGACATGCATCTTGCATGTTTAGATGTAATTGCTAGCAATTTAGATAATTTTTATTCTGATACTCATATTCTTGGAGTATCTGACCATCAAACTGCACAAAGTATACAAGTAGATATTACACCAGTCACACGTCATAAACCGAAACGTACTTTTTGGTGTGAAACAAAACGTCTCTTTAGATAAGGAAATAATTAAAAAGATTAATGAATACCTGTTAATCTTAAGTTTTAGTGAGATTTCGCTATTGATAATTATTATGAGTATACCAATGAATTGTATTATACCATGACGTTATTTTAAGTATCTTACTCCCATATCCCCGAAGAGGTAGGCAGAAGCACAACCAGGGCACCCACGACTAGCCGAAGACACTAAGTCCTACAATGTGACCAAGCCTATCGCCAACCGGGCACACACCCAATGCCAGGAAACGTTATTTTTATTAGAAAAATGGTAAAAACCAATTTTCTTTTTATTGCTCAACCAGGGTATCGAACCAGGGACCTCATGAAGTTAAGTTCAACATCTGGACCGCTAGACCACAGAGGCGACAACAATACAAAAAAACATTCTTTATAGCCAGCGTTATATAAAAGGCCTTTTATATAGCCAGCGTTATATAATTAATTTATCATCTAGATCGTTAAAAAAGTCAATCGTCAAACCGTGTTTTTAAAAGGAGATACATAATAATATGAACAAAGTTATAGACCAATAGCTATATATCAAGTGATTTCTAAGATTTTTGAAAAAATAATTTATGTTAAACTTAAACTATATAACAGCTATTTACTTCGTTTTAACTTAATAAAAAGTAATTAATGTGGATTTAAAAAAGCAAGTCCAGAGTTTATAGATGTTTTGACTTATTTAAAAAAGTAACTACATGCCTAAATAATAAAAAGTTACCACTTGCTGTATTTTTAGATATGAGTAGAACTTTTGATTTTGTGTCACATAATTTTGTAAACAAAAGTTGAGAGGCATGGTATTAGACGTAAATCATAAGAATGGTTAAAAAGCTATTTAAAGAAAAGAAAGCAGTGTGTTGAAATATTTAAAAAAAGTTGAAACCACATGAAAGTCTTTACTTCCGCTTATCTTTTCAATGACTGTAGTATACCACAAGGTAGTGTTTTAGAGCTATTACTTTTTTATTTATTATTTTTTTTATTTATTTTTTATTTGATTTGCCTGATGTTATTTATCATGGATCCATCTTATTTGCAGACAATATTACCCTCATCATCAAGTGCAAAAATAAAAATGATTTATTTAAAGAAACAAGTAAAAATTTCGCTAAGGTTTCAGAATGGTTATATCAAAATAATCTTACGAAATTAACATTAATCTAATTTCAAACATAATACAGAGAGACTAAAAAATTAGATGTTTTTTAAAAATGCTACTATAGAAAACGTGGATTTTATCAACTTCTGAGTAGTTAAGATTAATAAATAGCAATTAGAAATAACATATTGATTCTATTTGCAATAAAATTCATATGTTTGGTATGTATTAAGAAGAATGACAGAAGGAGCAGGCTTGAATGCATCTATTTTAGGTTATCATGGGTATGCTTCTTCTGTTTTGCTCTATAGTATTCCTATAAGGGGAAATTTTGAACATTTAATTAGAATCTTTAGAGTAAAAGAGAAGTCTATACGAGCAGTATGTAGTGTTAAACGGTTACATTCACGCAAACTGCTTTGTTGCTAAAATTTTACCTTTACCTTGTTTGTACATCTTGGCTCTATGTGTATTAAAAAAAAAACTGCAATTGTTTGAAACAAATGCTGAAGAATTAACAGTTTCGTGTTTTAGTAAAGAAACTGAAAAATTGCTTGTGACGTATTAAAAGTTTAAAATTTACAAAATTTATTGTATGTCAATTTGTATTTTTGTAAAGAAAATTATAATTCTCTTTCGAATTCTTGTCATTAAAATTGATAAAAATAATAATTATCGTCTGTCAAAAACATGGCGTTTATGTCGTGGAAGAAAACTTTAAGTGAAATTATTGTTAAACATTATTAGTATGATTATTCATTGATAAACAGACACTATGTCTAATAACATTAAATGTCGTTTCTTTTCTTACAGGTAAGGATTTGTTGATGAATTTTTTTATTTTATGTGAAATTGTTAATTCTGTTATTTTGGTAAAATAACCACAATAAATCTTTTCTTACAGAGAAACTCAATTGCGTTTGATTACCGGTGTCAAGTAAATCACAACATGCCACAAAAGACTTTAAGTATAATAACCAAATTCCTGATAATCTCAAATCACTTCTGTAGAAGGTGGTAGAAGCGTAGTAGTAGTGTATTGCTTTCATTTCAGAGGAAAGTCATTAAAATTTTCAGAGGAAAGTTTGGAACTTGCTGTTAGAGAAAACATATTATAGTGCCATATATATATATATATATATAGTAAAATATTTGTAACAAATATTAACTTATATTTAATGCTCCTATAGTAGCGCAGTCTGCCGGATCCAATGTACAATATTCCAAAATCAAAGACTATTTTCAAATAAAAAATTTTCATTAAAATCGCTCCAGTCATTCAGGAGGATTTCAGAGAAAAACTCACGAACATCTTTACTTCCTTACTAATATTGTAAACGTGAAAGTAACTCTGTCTGTCTATTACGCTTTCTCGCCTAAACCAGAGAACCGATTATGATGAAATTTGATACAGAGATAGAATAGACCCTGAGAAATAACATAAGCTAATTTTTATAGCAAAAAATTGGAGAGAATGGGTAAAAAATGGGTAAAAAGAGGGGATGAATGTTCATATGGAAATTCGTCATTTTTAAAGTTGTAACAGTGAAACTTTGTATTTCGACACTTCATGATAAACGAAAGAACATAGGCTACTTTTTATCACAAGAAATGGGAGAGAATGGGTAAAAAGAGGATTTGACTGTTCATATGTAAATTCTTCATTTTAAAAGCTGTAACAGTGAAACTTTATATTTAGACACTTTATGATCAACGAAAGAACATAGGCTACTTTTTATCACTAAAAATGAGGGAGAATGGGTAAATAGAGGTGATGAATGTTCGTATGGAAAATCGTTATTTTTGAAGATATAACTGTGAAACTTTGTATTTAGACACTTAATGAGAAACGGAAGAACATAGAGTACGTTTTATAGCGATCATTTAATTAAAAATATACTTATCAACCTTATAATAAAAGTATATAAACATGGAAACGTGCAAAACTACGTCACCGCTTAATATGTTTAGTATAGAGAAATTAATTTTCCAGATTTTTCTCCTAATAAAATGAACCGAAACTTGCCTTTTATGACTAAGTTGGTATGAAAGCAGTTCGTCTATATTTATTTGTAATAGCTCAGGACCAAAATCCATACTATCTATACTAATATTAAAAAGCTGAAGAGTTTGTTTGTTTTCTTGAACTTTTAGTGTTAGAAAGTCCATTTATTGAAAAAGGCTATAGGCTATACATCATCCCGCTAAGATTAATAGGAGCGAAGCACCAATGATAAATGTTTTAAAATCGGGGGATTTTTTCCTATTGAGAGCGTGCGCTGCGTTAACGGTGAAAGTTTCGTAAAAATCATCTATAAAAGAATTGTTCCTCTTTCCAAGTCTTACAAAAAGTCCGCTCAGCTCATTTCTATCTTTTAAGGTTAGCTCACTATAAGTTTTTTATGCTAAACAAATTTGTTTCAAAATAATGCATTATTTGCGAAGGTTATTTTATAAACACGATGTTAATCCTTATATGTATGTTGTATGTATTTAATTTAAAACAAAATTGCATTTCACTAACTCAATTTGAATGAATATCTAAGGAGATATCGCAGTTTTAAAATAACACTATCAAATAGAATATAATCACTACGTTAACACTATCCGTCTTATTAATAAATGTGGTGTAGGGTAGGTGTAAGATTAAGCTGATATTAAAGTCTGTATTACATTGTAATAAAGACTATAATACCAGGTTAAATCTTGGAGTACTTTACTCCGTGTTTATTAATAAGGCAGTTTAAGTTTAAAGACAGTTCGACACAGACGCGTGGTATGCGCGTGGTTGACTCCTTATGGAACGGTTGTGATCAGTGCACTACTTTCTAAATTTATTCTTTCCAGAACATCATCGTGTAATATTTTTTAGATTAAATTTAAATAAAAATAGATTAAAGTTGGAAGAAGGACGTAGGCCGTTTTTCATTTTAAAATTGCATTGGGTAGCATTGGAAAGTTAAATAATAAATAAATAGACTACGCGGGCGAAGCCCTACTACATTTTTTGTAAATTAGTACTTAAATAAATGTTTTTGATTTTCGCAGTGACAACTTCTTAGCGGCGTTGCATACTTTTTTTGGAATGGGTAAAAACTTCTAAACTCACGGCAGGACCCATGACCTGATCGAAAATTCGTAAGACGAATGGAGAGTAAACAGCCTTACCTTAGAAAAAGAAAATGTAGAATTTAAGATACATTTAAAACTTACGTATCAACAATAGATATAATAAAAAATAGTTTCTCAAAACTTAAATTGAAACCTTATATAAAATTATTACATCTGAAAATGGTGAACTGCCTGCTTTATGCAGATGATGCTGTACTTTTGGTCTCTACACCATCTGAGCTGCAAACACTGGTCACAGTTATGGAAGGAGATTGTAAAGAAAGGGGCTTACATTTGAATGCGATGAAAACCAAAATAATGGTGTTTGAAAGAGACGTAGTCAGAACGGATGTAAGAGTTTTGGTTGATGATGTAGTGCTGGAACAAGTGAATGAAATTGTATATCTTGGTTGTGCTTTTAGCAGGGATGGAAGGTACACCGCGGATGTAGAGAGGAGAGTGAGTGCAGGGAATAGTGTGAATGGAGCGTTGGGTAAGCTATTCCAAAGCGAGGTTTTAAGTCAAAAAGCTAGACTCGCTTTGCATAATTCTGTGCTTATTCCAACGTTACTGTATGGAAGCGAGAGTTGGGTATGTCAGAAAGAGCATGAAAGTAGGATAAATGCGGTCGAAATGAGAGCACTACGGAAAATCTGTGGTGTAACGCTCGCTGACCGCATTCGTAACAATGAGATCCGAGAAAGAGTGGGATTGAAAGAAAGTGTTGGTGTTAAAATGCGAAAGGGCATGCTCCGCTGGTTCGGTCATGTGGAAAGAATGACAGATGAAAGATTGACAAAGCAGATATACAATGCGAATGTGGATGGATGTAGGTACCCGGGGAGACCAAGGCTGACATTTCACGATCAGGTCAATCGGATATTATCCGAGGGTGGTGTCAAGAGTCTCCGAAACCGGCGTGTTTGTATGAAAAGGGTTATGAATGTGAAGGAAGCAAGACAAGTTTGTCAGGATCGTGAGGTCTGGCACTCGATACTCTCTGCCTACCCCGTAAGGGACTTGGCGTGAAGATATGTATGTATGTATGTATGTACATCTGAAAATCACCCCTTTTCTTGGATATGTTTTTTAAAAAAAATATTATTACGCCCATATCCCCGACCAGTAAGGCAGGGTCACAACCAGGGCACCCACGACTAGCCAAAGAGACACTAAGTCCCACAATGTGACAGGTAGCTAGTCTATTGCCAACCGGGCACATATCAAATCCCAGACAACATTTTATTTATTAGAAAATGGGAAAAACCAAATTTGTTTTTTGTTGCCCGACGGGGAACAAAGTGTAGTTAAGTCCAATACCTGGACCGTTAGGCCACTGAGACGATAAGATACACTCTGTATTAGTTAAGAGTAAGCAAGCTCGGTAGTAGTTTAATTAATATAGCATTTGTTTATACAAAATATAATTTTATGTCTTTAACGCTACGAATATTTAACGGAATAATCTCCAGAATTGGGACAGCCATCCCCATATTAAAAAATAACAGCTTTGGCAATTTCTTCAGTACCCGTTGCTTCCTAAAAAAATATTGTTTTACAATAATGGAGTTATCGAAAAAGAAGGTTTTTGATAACATATAACATATTTTGTTTTTATAAAACTAATTTGGCTCCGCTGCTTCACCTAAAATTATTTAACTTGATAAAATGAAGAAATGTTTGCTGTTGAGGATTAATTTTAATTATAACAGTGACAGAGCACAACGTTTTTATAAGTTTTAGGCTATGTTTCTCAATGTATCAGTAAATCAATCAGTAGTTACTTATTGAGTAAATTACTGAACGATTAAAACCTTTCAGTAACTTACAACGCCCTTCAGAACCGTCCTAACAGTATTTTTATGTGTTGAGTTGTTACTTAACACTTAAGAAGCTGACAAGTGGCAATAATAATCAATATTTGCATTTTGAAGAGCAGTTTTGTAAAATTACCCACTGTTTTTGTCTAATATTTTTATTGCATTACAAAATTTTTTTTCAAGTTTTCAGTTAAAGTTAAATAAAACAAAGTTTATCAAACAACTTTAGTTTATTACAATAAAACCACATAAAATTCATTGCATAATATGAGAATGCACTTTTGACGAAACTTAAATGTCTTTTGGCAAGTGTCAAAAGATAAATGACCTGAGGTGAGATGTCCTGTATAGGTATAATATTATACTCTTTGGGTGAGATGAAAGTGACTCAATATTCAATAACCAAGGTGATTTTATATTATTTTAAAATTAACTCTATATTACGATAAAAATATTTTTATCTGCCGTTTAATTTTTCAGCCTTCGAGGTTCGGTAACTAAATAAATAAAACTCATCTGACTCCTCTTCAATGGTAAAAAAAAACATAATTTCAAAATATCTATAATGAAAAGCCTCAAACTAATAATTATATTATACTGGCGGCCCGACCCGGCTTCGCACGGGAAATATACATGTTAACTTTACTCTTCATTCACTTTATATATCAAGGCAAAATCCGTTGCGTAGTTTAAAAGATTTGAGCATACAAAGGGACATAGGGACAGAGGAAGCGACTTGGTTTTATACTATGTAGTGAAGTAAGTATTCAATTGGTTTAGCACCGACATAAAACCTATTACTAAAAAGCACACATAAATAATAGGTAGTATACAATTAATATTAAATCTTTATTATTTTTTACTTTTTAGTTTTGAAGTCGATTTCTGAACGTAGTTATTTTTATTTAATGCTTTTTAGTTTATTGCTGAAACGATTTAATTTCATTATCTTATAAGTAAATATTTTTACAGCATGGTATATGCTATCTATAATATAAAAATAAATCCTAAATGTGTTGCTAAGCGCATAACTTTCGAACGACTGCACCGATTTTATTGTATGTATATATATTTGTATGTATGTATGTATATAATGTATATTCAGATAGGTGAAAGAAGATTAAAAATGCTCATAAAATAAAAAGTAATGAGCCTTAATGAATCAACTATTCTGCATCAAACAAGAAAAAAATAGTGTAAATCGGTCTAGAAACCTTGGGGAACTAAATGTGCATACATAGTTGGTTACTCTAATGAAATTAAAGGATACAGAATATTTAATCCTGAGACACAAACAATAACTACCATTCGAGATGTAATCATCTTAGAAAAAGAGTGTCAACCATGTGATACAGTATTGGTTCAACAAAATAATGTAAGCATAGATAACGCGAGGCGTGCCTAGATTTGGTGGGGGACGGTAACATATCTGATGATGATTATTCAATCAAGTCCGGTTCATATGAGGATCCAATTGATGGCACATGTATACAAAGTGATAATGGAGACATAAAAGATAATGAAACTGTAGTACTTTCCATATCTACACGACAAAAGAGACCACTAGAAAAATGCGGATATTTAAATATGTGTTCCGAAAGAAACATCAATAATCAATCAATGTTGATGAATAAAGAAAATTCACTAGAAGAAACTTTGCAGGGGCCAGAAAAGCTGTGAAGGACGAATTGAAATGCTTCGAAGACAATCAAGCGTGGGAACTAGTTGGTGTACCAGGTGATGGAACAATTGTGTGTGGAACAAAAGTGTGGTTTTTAAGAAAAAAGTATGATAGTAACAATAAAATATGCTATCGTGCAAGATTAGTCGCAAAAGAATTCGATCAAAAGTGTGGGGTTGATTATAATGAAACATTTTTCCCGGTAGTTAGACACACTACGTTGAGACTCTTATTTACTTTAACTGTACAGCCTAACTTGAAAACCACTCACTTGTATGAGGAGATGGCCCTTTTAAATGGAGAATTGGAGAAGACCATCTATATGTATAGTATAAAACCAGATAATTTTTAAAGCTCTGAAAAAGATAACAATATAGTTCTTAAATTGAAAAAGGCTATAAATACTCTCATGATAATAATGAAATAGTATGCAGACGATTTTTTTATTTTGTCGTAAATTAAACATTTAAAAGAAAATTTAAACTCTCAGTTTAAAATTAAAGATTTAGGTCAAATTCAGCAATGCCTTGGTATATTTGTGAATATATGTAGATAACGATGAATATATTTACACACTTTTTTAGGTAAACGCTTGTACTTTCCCACTATACATTTTAATACTTTATGTTGCGCTATAGTATAAAGCATATAGCAATATATAATAGAAAAGTATGTATACAATGGTATTCAACCAAGTACCGACGATAACAAGTATAGATTCTAATGAAAATGTTGTTATTTTGATTTAAAAAAATTACATAAACAAATTTTTCTGACTGTTAATACACCTATGGATATGTAAAGTAGGTATACAATGGTATTCAACCAAGTACCGATGATAACAAGTATAGATTCTAAAAAATGAAAATGTTGTTATTTTGATTTTAAAAAATTACATAAATCAAATTTGTCTGACTGTTAATACATCTATGGATACAATTAAATATTGAGAAATGTGAAGATATTTTCACTGAGAATTCATATCATTAGTCGGGGGACTTCCTCTGGCCAGCACGGCCTCGCACGCCTGGGGGGCGACTCCGATGGCCGGAGTCGCTCCTCTTTTAGCGCGGGAGGAGGCCCGGTGAGGACCAGGTCGTAGCCGCGGAGCGAGATGGTGAATGCCAACACGACCCCATCTCGCTCCTTGCCGGCGGCAGGAAGGTCATCGTGTGGTTTTTAGTCGGTTCGAGTCCGACATAACCCGCTGCTCTCCCCCGAGAGCGGTGTTAAAGTTAATCTTAGGAATATCCCTGCTATACTCTGGTGAATTATTTTAAATATTTTTTGTATCTCTTAGTTATTAAGGAATTTGTGTTTTCATAATTTGCAAAAGATTGAGTACTGTTACCTGTACTGAGTAGCTTCGTTAGTTCCAACAAAACAGATCATTTGGTTGTTTTGCATATTTAATGTTTAAAAGACAGAAATTTATTTTCATATTCAAATTGATCAAAACTAAACTTTTACATATACAAGAGATATAACAGTAAATAGTTTCTGTATAGTCTTGCATTTCATTACAGAAATTAACAAATCTTCAATTTTTTTAAATATTTACCCACATATTAATTTTAACGTGTTATTCAATTTACACTCATTCAAAAACCTATTTTTACATACACTAGGAATAAACGTAGGGCACGACGCTTTTAACAAATAAGCTTTTTTTTCTTTTACTATAGAAGGGGAGGTAAACGAGCAAGTGGGTCACCTGATGGAAAGTGATCACCTCCACCCACGGAGATCCGCAACACCAGGAGTATCACAGATGCGTTGCCGACCTTTAAGGAATGAGTACGCTCTTTTCTTGAAGGTTCCTAAGTCATAATTGTTTGGGAATACTGCCCTCGGTAACTGATTCCACAAAGTTGTTATGCGGGATAAGAAATGTCTTCGGAATCGCACAGTTGTAGATCGCCAGGCATCAAGATGATGGGCATGATACCTTAAGCTCTGACGCGATGTCCGGAGGTGGAAATCAGCGGCTGGAATTAAACCAAACAACTCCTCAGAGCATTCCCCATAATAGATGCGGTAGAGAACACTGAGTGACCCAACATCTCTACGCAACGCCAAGGAATTAAGCCGATTGGTAATTGTCCGGTCATTGACAATCCAAGTTGCTCTACGTTAAATGCGGTCAAACGGAAGGAGCTGGTACTGTGGAGCACGTCTTAATTCGATGCTGATATAGTTACCTACGTAGGATTGCTATCATGTTCACCAGCAGAGACAATCAAGATATAATTTTCTTAATATTCATATAGTTGGCTTGTATCGATAATTTGTTCTGTCGATTTATACAACTTCACATTTTTATACTAGCCACAATACTAGCCCCCTTACTTATAAAACTTACGCGCCTGGTGTGTTAAGGCACAATCTGGTATGTTACCTACGTTTGGTTCTTCTTCTTTTATAAATATGTCTTTCAATCGTTTTTCACGACTTATTTAGCCAATTTCAGGGACGGACCACCTTTTTCTATCTTTTCTTTAGGTTTTGGCATTCATGTTAGAATTTTGCCATTAGTCAAAAAGAAATTTGCATCAAATTTACGAAAATCGGGATTCAATTACAATTAGTCATAAGTTATAAGTTGTCATTAAGTCATGTCAGGGTCTTGGGTGAAGCGGTGGCCTCATTACTCAAGCTCATATAGTGAGATTTTGCGGCAACGAGGAAATACACAATACGCTAATTTTTTCATGATTATTTCATTTGTGCACTTTCACTTAACGAAATTGTACAAAATAGCACCAAAACTAACTAATTTCACTCAATATTAACACGAAATTCAATAATTATGAATAAACTTAGACCATCTTTTCTCTCGATGGCGCCAAAACTCTGGGACCACCTGACGTTTGGTTATTTTATCGATCTAGTTGCTAATGTCAAAAAGTAAAGTAATCATAAATAATAATTTCTTTCTTTCCTTAGATTTTGGCATATATACGTTATTATTTTGCCATTAGTCAAGTAGAAAATTGCATTAATTTGCATCAAATTTACCAAAATCGGAATCAATTATTATTAGTCATAAGTTATAAGTCGTCATTAAGTCATGTCAGGGTCTTGGGTGAAGCGGTGGCCTCATTACTCAAGCTCATATAGTGAGATTTTGCGGCAACGAGGAAATACACAATACGCTAATTTTTTCATGATTATTTCATTTGTGCACTTTCAGTGAACAAAATTGAACAAATTCACTAATTATGAAAAAACTCTGACCGTATTTTTTCTCAATGGCGCCAAAAACTCCTCAATAATAATTAGTCTTTATAATTTTCTTATTGATATAGATAAAAAAACCACAAACACGCACAGACCGCATATTATTATGTTCTGTGGGCTCACGAGACAACAAAACAAAGAGTTTTGTTTAAGATAGTACCACACATAGACCACATGTGGGATGTCTTAAAAATATTCTCCAATCACTACATAGTATAAAACTAAGTCGCTTCCTCTGTCGCTATGTCCTTTTGTATGCTTAAATCAATAAACGTAAGCAACTATGTATGTATGTGCAGCATACTCTCGAAGTGTATACGTTACTCGTGACATCATCAAAATCAAAACAAATGTCCAGTAGAATGGCCAGTCGCCGTAATGATCACCAAACAAACAAAATCCAATCAAAATGCACAAATTAGGAGTCCAGTAGAATGCCAAATCGTATAATATTGTCACCAAGAATCAGAAATACAAAAGCACATGCGATGTCGAGAAGGTCGAGATGCGCACTAACCAAAGAGTAAAGTAACTGTCCATATAGGAAAAGAGAAACCTCTTTGCCGATTTTCGAAACCTATGGAAGCTACCGCTATCTGGTGACTGATTAATTAAAATAAATGTGTCAGTGTGAGTGTATATTATATTTACACACACACTAAGAAGGATATTTTTGTTATTTTTGTGGTATTGTAAGGCTACGCGCACACTGGTGATTTAGTTATCACCACAACAGTATATTTTATCTTATCCATGTGAAAATTTTATTTGAATAAGAATGTACTGTAACGGTGATCATCACCAGCACGCATAGCCACACCAAATCGACTCAAATTAGTCAAGTCTTTTCATGAAACGATCACATTGATTTTTCGTACATTGATGTTACATATTACAAAGGAATTAAATAAGCATGAAGTTTATTTTATCTTATTCTGTAATATGTATATAAAACGAAAAGTTAAAAATTTTAAACTGGAGCAGTGTGCTTTGAAAAAAAATAATGAAATAAAACATAAAAGCATGTGATGAAGTTTTAATTTATTACAAATTTACATTAAACATCGTTTATTTCTCAGGTAAATCCTACTGTATTTCCTGACATACAATTTTGTTTGCATTTAAAATCAATTTATATAAAACGAAGTGGGAAATCGTGTTAGATTGGATATCCATTTTGAAAAGTTACTGCCAATGAGCTATGACTTATAGGGTGCGGAAATGAATGCGTGTAAGCACCTAAAAGTTACAAGATATATTAATAATAAGCAATTGCCGCTTTCCAACAACGCTTTCCCCGTGTTGGTCAAGGCTCCTTTGCAGAATAGACCATCTGTCTTCCTGTCACCATAACGTCAGTGCTTGACGTCGACGTGTTCCGGTTCGGAGGATAATGTAGCTGGTAAACTTACTTTTGATCAAGGCTTTACATCCAGGCTTAGGTTGGCAATGCACCATCACCACCTTTGGTTTAGGCGGTGTCAATTTTTTATCACAAGGAAATCCGTCAGCTTGTTTGCCTTTCAATATGTTCAAAAAACTAACTAGGAAATATAAGCTATTTACCCCAACTTCATCAGCGTAGAATATATTTTCATACAAAATATCATAATACTATTACTGTCCGTACTAATTCTTTAAATTCGAATATATACATATTGTGATATATTGACTAGAACCCCATTATTATTTAATAATAAAA
>NJDC01009527.1:0-10783 GCA_002245475.1 Calephelis virginiensis
CGAAAATCTCGGCGACGCAACATTTTAAGGTTTTTTCTTATTTTTTTAAATATTCTTGGAAGTAAATCACTTACACCCCTGTAGTGGGCGTCTGCCTCTGGTGCGAGAGCTGGATATTGGTGTGATGAATGAGTACAGAGTACCAAACAATAATCCAGTGCGAAAGTTACGGCGACGCAGTTTTTTCTATTAATTAATTGTAATTGAATTTTTTTTTAACATTGTACTGGATAATTTTCTGCCTTGAGCTAGAAACGCGGAAATTAGTGAGTTTACAGCTTATGACACTACAAATCATAACCAGTACCGAAAATCTCGGCGACGGAACATTTTAAGGTTTTTTTTATTTTTCTTTAATTTTCTCGGAAGTAAATCACTTACATCCCTGTAGTGGGCGTCTGCCTCTGGTGCGAGAGTTAGATGTTGGTGTGATGAATGAGTACAGAGTAGCAAACAATAATCCAGTGCGAAAGTGACGGCGACGCAGTTTTTTCTATTGATTAATTGTAATTGATTTTTCTAACATTATACTGGATAATTCTCTGCCTTGAGCTAGAAACGCGAAAATTGGTGAGTTTGCAGCTTTTAGCACCACAAATAATAACTAGTGTCGAAAATCACGGCGTCGCAACATTTAGTGGGTTATTTTGTTATTTTAATTTTCTACTAAGTAAGCCCCTTGCACCCCTGTAGTGGGCGCCTGCCTCTGGTGCGAGAGTTGGATGTTGGTGTGATGAATGAGTACAGAGTACCAAACAATAATCCAGTGCGAAAGTTATGGCGACGCAGTTTTTTCTATTAATTAATTGTAATTGATTTTTTTAACATTGTACTGGATAATTTTCTGCCTTGAGCTAGAAACGCGAAAATTGGTGACTTTACAGCTTATGATACTACAAATAATAATCAGTACCGAAAATCTCGGCGACGCAACATTTTATGGTTTTTTTTTTATTTTTTTAAATATTCTCGGAAGTAAATCACTCACACCCCTGTAGTGGGCGTATGCCTCTGGTGCTAGAGTTGGATGTTGGTGTGATGAATGAGTACAGAGTACCAAACAATAATCCAGTGCGAAAGTGACGGCGACGCAGTTTTTTCTATTAATTAATTGTAATTGAGTTTTTTTTAACATTGTACTGAATTATTTTCTACCTTGAGCTAGAAACGCGGAAATTGGTGACTTTACAGCTTATGATACCACAAATAATAACCAGTACCGAAAATCTCGGCGACGCAACATTTTAAGGTTTTTTTCTTATTTTTTTAAATATTCTCGGAAGTAAATCACTTACACCCCTGTAGTGGGCGTATGCCTCTGAGGCGAGAGTTGGATATTGGTGTGATGAATGAGTATAGAGTACCAAACAATAATCCAGTGCGAAAGTTACGGCGACGTAGTTTTTTCTATTAATTAATTGTAATTGAATTTTTTTTTAACATTGTACTGGATAATTTTCTGCCTTGAGCTAGAAACGCGGAAATTAGTGACTTTACAGCTTATGACACCACAAATAATAACCAGTACCGAAAATCTCGGCGACGGAACATTTTAAGGTTTTTTTATTTTTTTTATTTTTCTCGGAAGTAAAATATAATCGAATTGTGAATTTAATTTTATTCGAATCTGATCTGCAGTACTTCCAAAACTAGACGATTAATGATGTTATTTTAAGAGTTCCTACTGGTCCTTTTACAATCGCATTCCATGTAATTATATTTTCTTATTTATTTCACGCAGACTGATATTTATAATCATTTCAATAACATTTAGTTGTAGCTTTATTTAAAATCACAGCTTTATGATTATGGTTATAATTAACGACTTTAACCTGTAAGTTATTTTAAAAAAGACTTTTCACTGCTACGAGATTATAGTACAAACAAATTTAAGATTTGGTACCTACCATCGAGTACAACACTAGAAATTAGTTCATTTAGCCGCCTCGTTGGCCGAAGAGTTAGCGTCTGCCTAAATCCACCGACCAATCGTAAGGCTAGGATACGATTTCTTCGGGGGCAGGTATTTATGTGATGAACATCGATGTCGCTGTTTCTGGATGTGGGTATTTATTAAATTTATACTTGTCACCTATAACACAAGTGTACAATTTCTTATTTTGGAGTTAGTTCAGTTTGTCTAGGCATATTTATTTATGGTAGAACCTAACGTGTATATTGATATTCTCCAATGTTTTGCTTTTGTAACCGATAACGTGTTAATGTTAGAATTTGCCTTCAGTTTAGTTATTATTCTGTGCTAAGTTTAATACTGAATGTATAAACATTATTTACACCATGACCGCAAGATCTAATTCAAAGTGATTAATTAATCACTACTAAATCACTTACACCCCTGTAGTGGGTGTATGCCTCTGGTGCGAGAGTTGGATATTGGTGTGATGAATGAGTAGAGAGTAGCAAACAATAATCCAGTGCGAAAGTGACGGCGACGCAGTTTTTTCTATTAATTAATTGTAATTGAATTTTTATTTATTTATTTTTTTATTAAACACTTTTTGCACACAAAAACTAAAATACACAAAATACACGAGAAGTTAAAAATGCACAAAAGGCGAGCTTATCTCTAACTAAAGAAATTTCTTCCAGCCAACCCAAAAAAAATTAAGCTGTGAAAATAAAATGGAACGCATCGTGTACAAAACAATTAACTATAGCTATAATTAGAACAAATAAATAAAAATATACTAATAAAGTGTGTAAAAAAACAGGTACAATTATAATTATTAAAATATCTTAGTAGGATAATATATGAGTATGTTATTGTGTCAACGATAAGTAATGTTCCTTCAATCTTTTCTTAAAAGTAGGTAAAGAAGGGCTGTCACGAATCACGGTAGGAAGGGAATTCCACAATTTGATTGATTGGAAAGTAAAAGATTTAGAATAACAACTAGAGTGCGAAGCGGGAAAACGAAATACAGAGCTACGGTTGGAGCGACATTTAACATTGTACTGGATAATTTTTTTTAACATTGTACTGGATAATTTTCAGCCTTGAGCTAGAAACGCGGAAATTGGTGAGTTTGCAGCTTATAACACAACAAATAATAACTAGTATCGAAAATCTCGGCGATGCAACATTTAGTGGGTTATTTTTTTTTTAATTTTCTACTAAGTAAACCCCTTGCACCCCTGTAGTGGGCGCCTGCCTCTGGGGCGAGAGTTGGATATTGGTGTGATGAATGAGTACAGAGTACCAAACAATAACCCAGTGCGAAAGTGACGGCGACGCAGTTTTTTCTATTAATTAATTGTAATTTTTTTTTTTTAACGTTGTACTGGATAATTCTCTGCCTTGAGCTAGAAACGCGAAAATTGGTGAGTTTGCAGCTTTTAGCACCACAAATAATAACAAGTATCGAAAATCACGGCGACGCAACATTTAGTGGGTTATTTTTTTTTAAATTTTCTACTAAGTAAGCCCCTTGCACCCCTGTAGTGGGCGCCTGCCTCTGGTACGAGAGTTGGATGTTGGTGTGATGAATGAGTACAGTGTACTAAACAATAACCCAGTGCGAAAGTGACGGCGACGCAGTTTTTTCTGTTGATTAATTGTAATTGATTTTTTTAACATTGTACTGGATAATTCTCTAACTTGAGCTAGAAACGCGGAAATTGGTGAGTTTGCAGCTTATAACACAACAAATAATAACTAGTATCGAAAATCTCGGCGACGCAACATTTAGTGGGTTATTTTTTTTTAAATTTTCTACTAAGTAAACTTTTTTCCGCACTATTCCTCCAACAATACAAAATAAAAAAGAAATAAAATTGAAATATTGATTATAAGTTTTTTTTTTTAAATTTTATTAATTAAAAGTTATTGCATGTATGTTATTATTATTATTTTACATTTCTGCAACACTACAAAAAGTCGAAATATGAATGTAATTAGCCCGATCCATGCTTATTTGAAAAATTTAGACATTTTCCGACTAAGACATTTGCGATGATACAGGTACACAGGTCCAAGATACAGGTTATTTAGATAATCAGACAAATTGCGATTTAGACGATTTAGATAACTCGATTTTTTGAGACTTCGGCAATCCAAGCCCAACCCAATCTTACTTCACTTATAGAAAAACAAAATAGTCTTGAAAATATGCTTGTGAAATATTGTACTGAATTTGAGTCACGATTCAAGACTACTAACAGTGAATTAAGTTTAAAGCAGCTACGCTCTGAGTTCACAATTTTTCAAAAACAGATGCTAGGCATTATGAAGTTGTTAAGACTTCAAATTGTCGATATCCATGGATGCTTTGGAAATGGCTCATCACAGAAAATATCTTCTTCTATATGGTATTCCAGAACATTCCAATGAATCACTTGAAGAACTTGTAATCAATATTATTCTTAACAATCTAGAGATGCAGGATGCCGCCAAAAGGGCATTCAATTCATTAACGCGTTTGAGTAAACCACACGCACACGCTAAAGTTCGACCTGTAACGTACCAACGTTTTACTGATCTCCCCCTTTAATCCTTAGTATAGCAAAAGAAGGGTTGCCTCAAAGGTACCTCATTTGTCATCTCCGAGTTTCTTACTCGTAGACGGCAAACTCTTTTTGTAGCTGCACGCAAAATATTGGGTACTAAGAAATATTGGACAAGGGATGGTATTATATTCATGAAAAAACCCAATGCTGATTAACACAGAATTGAATCGGACAAGGATCTAATGAAGTTAAGTAGTATGCACTGTGCTGACTACTGCTCCTCCATCTCAGCCACAGTCTTCTGTAAGTCAATTAGATGTGCAACGTGATTTGTCAAAGCAAATGCGTTCAGGAAGAAGTAAAAAGTAATTAGAAAAGTGTAGATGTGATAGTAATCATCTTGCCAAAACTACCCGGATCATGACGTGTCACTAAAATATAGTTTACAAATCACCAAATAGTGTTATTCTTGTGCTTATACATAATCATAACTGCAATTTCTTGCGTTATTGCCGTAGTAGCATGCAATGTGATTCTTGTTATTTTCTACTTGCATATATTGTGTTTGCATACACATGGGCCTATGTTCATTGTACACCATGTTGCACACCTGCATTATTTCAATATTTTGACTATGACAGTGCCTACGTACTGTAACTGTTTTTTTAAAAGTTTGTGTTATGAATAGTTGTTATGATTGGTTTAGCTAGCAGAGTTGATTGGGATAAGTTATAACTTGTTACATTCCTAACGTGTCTGACAAACGCTGACACCGCGCATCGCACCGAGGGACCTAGCAACCAAAATACACGAGTTTTGCGCAAGAAACCAAGTCAGCAGTTTGAAAGTTAACTTTTTCCCACATTATAGGATTCAGTCAATTTCTGTATGTAGTACAGTGTTGTTTCATAATTATTATAACTGTAACTATTTTTTAATATAGTACTTAATAACATTTGTTTTTTTTTTGATCCTTCGGCTGCAGCTTACATAATTAGCGCAGTCGGTAGGATACCAAGAAATAGCTGCCAAACTAACAGAGGACTAAAATTCGTCTCAAACAGCTACGTACAATTTTAATTGTTTTATCTGGTATCCGAACTTTAAATATAACTGTAGTGACGCACTTAACTATCAGTACAAAGAAGGCCAAAAATTCATGTAAATACTTTGAACATTTTTTCTATTTGTGTTGTCAATCCATTTCTTCACCATAGAAATAGAAATCATCATAGAAATAGAGTTGAAGGATCTGTCTCTTCCTGGCAGATTCAGATATCAAGCACAATAGATAGGTATAGGAACTCAGACGAGTCAAACTTAGACTCGAGTAATTGTAGATTAGTTGATAATTTAAACGGAGACCCCAATCGCTACGAATCAAGTATACAGGGTGTATTTGACACCGTAACGAAAATTTCTATGGTAGTTTAGATACATATCAGGCTTCAAAATTCCTTCTACGGTTTTTGTCGGAAATAAGCGGTTACTGATTTAGCAGTTTTTCAACCGGCAATGTATTGCGAGCTAATCATACCGTACGCTGGGAGCCCGCCGAGCAGTAGGTACGGGGTACCTACTATGCAGTGGATTTATGTGGAGTGGACGCAGCGCAGAAAATTTTACCTCTACGTACATGTAGTTTAAACCAAATTTCTTTATTTAACACAAAAAATACTGATATATGCACTGGTTTAGAAAAAAATGTTTTTTTGTTGTAGGTACTTACGTAGTTAATAAACATTCATAACTACGTACGTACCTCAATCTCGATTGCTGATAACCCCAAACAACTCCCTCACAGACTTAAACTAATGTAAGACGAAGCGTTTCTGAGTGAAGCCGAGATATTATTGTGGGATCTTGTGTAGGTACGATCCGAACGCAACTCCGTAAAGCACTAATTCTGCATTGCATAACTCAGCAGTAAGGTACCTACCTACCTTACTCACCAACAAACACTTCGTCCTTAATGTAGCACCAAAGAAAAAAATCTAGCGGGGTTACATCTGGCCCACATGCTCGCGGTTTCTCATACATCTTTTAAAATCACTAAGTGTCTAACACACATACATTTTTAAAAATAGCAAGAAAAAACAACTAATAATGACTAGCAACAATAATATAACTAAACTTTAACAAGGAAATTATGATAATTCAACAAGTTTTCACTTTTTACGATAGGGCACAGAAACACATTTTTTAGACATGCGAATTACGCAAGCAGCAGAATGCAACTGATCACTGATCAGTGTTCATTTTCAAATGAAAACCTATACCTACCTACAATTGTTAAAAACTAAATCACAAAGATTACACGTGCTTAGATGCTGTGTTGCTAACTTAGTGGATTTTCCACTAAAACTGGTGGTTTTCACACCCCTATTAGTGGCGAAAAATTGATTTTAGTGGCTGGTGGTTTTTTCTAGTGGTTTAGTAAAATAGAGTCTCATTTATTTACAAACAAAACTAAACACAATCATTCGACATTAAACACAAATATTCGTCAGAGAAACTTACTTGTTTTATATTTTGGCTTATTTCATTATATTTTCTAGGCAAGACTAATCCGCTAAAACGAAGTTCAGTTTCTTTACGCTGGGGCTACCCATTTTTAGTCGAATCGGTGTTAGTTTATGGGTATACTCTACTTTCTCTACTACAACTTTGTTTAACATTGTGACGAATGGTAATGGTTAGTGCAGATGACCATCATTTAGAACAGTTGTTTGGTGTATGTGAGAGTGATAGTTCACCAGTTGGCACTGTGATACTTGTGTAGCGTCGGATTTTAATGAGAGGTTAAACGATTGTGGTACAGTTATGGTTACCACTTACCGTATCCACACATATTTGGACGCGCGTTCCGTTTGCTACGAGCTCGTCTAGTATATACCTACATACACATAATGTTAATTTTATATTCACTTTCTAATTTGGAAGTAAAAACTTGTTTAGCGGCGTTGCGCACTTATTTTGGAATGGGTAAAAACTTCTAAACTCGCGTCTCAATACGTGACCTGATCGAAAATTCGTAAGACGGATGGAGAGTAAACAGCCGGCATGGCGTAGGAGAGGAAGTATCCCCCTTTCTTTCTGTGGTGCGGCGAAAATGTATGCCTGCGGCTGCTGTTTCGTTTAGACGGCGCAGGGTGCTTGCGCGAATGTTCGTGTTGTCATGTTTGTGAACGATAGAACAATAAATTAATATTGTACTCTACCACATAAATGATAGTACTTTCATACTGATAATTAAAGCAATTCGTGCAAAATTATTTCCTAAGCATTCCAAAATATCAAAAATGCACAACGTTAATATTTAAGTTTTCACTTCTGTCGGCACTCCCGGAGTGCAATCCATCGTTTTTGATGAACATTTACATTGTAAGTGTATATACACCGTGTTTTTGACAGCTCACTGAAAAACGAAACCGTGGGTTCTGTACATGATAGACATGCATATGCAGTTGGAATTTTGTGTCGGAAATTTCATGAATTTTTGAATTTTTTATGTAATTTTTTTTATTGATTTCACTACTATTTCATTCATACTGTCTAATGCAACATGATTTTTATAAAAAATCTCATAAATAGTCAGTTTTTGCTAAAAACAGCAATGTATTAAAACAGCGTATTTAAATTTTAATTCTCCGTCAGCTGTGGCAAAGAAAATAGTCAACACCTTATAAGGCAAGCTTATTGCACTTGACACGGCACGTGGAGTGAGCGTCACAGCGTCTGCTGTCTCGCTCACTCGAGCTCACTTCGAGCCGCGAATGCCTCTTTGAAAGATGCCGCGAACGCCGCTTGATCTGCCGCGACACTGATAGTGATCGACTAGATGCGACATTCCAAAAAATAATTTGTTGTATTAATTTGAATAATACTGTTGAAAGTATCAAAATACAGAAGTGGTACAAGTAACGCCATCTTGTAACAGTTATGTCAGAATGTATTACTGTGGTCTATTGTATCTGTGATGTTTTTGAATAAATCAGTCGTTCTTTGTCACTCAAACCGATTGCGTTTTATTTAAGGTTATGGGGCCCAGCGCACCTCTATACTTTTGTTAAAAAGTAGTATTTTGTGTCGAGAAGTAAGTTTCGGGCTTATTGAAGTTATAATTGTATCGATCGTGTTATCCAGTGAGCTAACTAACGAGGATGGCATCGAACTACCTAGTCAACGTACCCAAACTGAAAGGCAGAGAAAATTACTCAGAATGGGTTTTCGCTGCAGAGAATTTTCTAGTCCTGGAGGATATGGTGCATTGCATCATGCCAACACCTGGGAAGACGATAGAAGCTGCAGAAGATGCGAAAACAAAGGCAAAGCTTATCATGACTATAGACAGCGCCTTGTACGTGCATATCAAGGAAGTCAAAACATCGTCAGAACTTTGGAACAAGCTTAAGTCATTATTTGATGATTCCGGATTTTCGCGAAGAATATCTCTTTTGCGAAACCGTATTTCAATACGGTTGGAAAACTGTGCTTCCATGCAGGCGTACGTGACGCAGATCGTCGAGACAGGTCAAAAGTTGAGCGGGACAGGTTTTAAAATCAGTGACGAGTGGATCGGCTGTCTGTGTGACGAAAACTGATCAATGTGAATATGAGATACCAGTGAAAGATGTTATGTGTGCTCCAGGATTAACAACAAATTTATTGTCAGTAAGCCAATTGATCGAGGCTGGTAACAGAGTTCAATTTACGTCAGAAGGCTGTAACGTGTTCAACAGAAATAATGAAATGGTGGCTATGGCTGTGCTCAGTAACGGAGTGTACAAGTTGAGACTTGCTGACAGTGAAGTGACAAGTTTAGCAGTGTCAGGAGATGTCTGGCACAGAAGACTAGGTCATGTCAATAGCACTTATTTAAATAAAATGTCAATTGCTGTGGAAGGAATGGATCTCCAAAAAAAAAGGTTAACATAAGTAAGTCATATTGTCCTGTATGCTGTGAGGGCAAACAGTGTCGTCTGCCATTCCCAAGTGGTTCCAGATGCAATGAGTTGCTAGGTTTGGTACACACTGACATTAGTGGACCAATGGAGCATGAATCGTTGGGAGGCTCGAGGTATTTTGTCTTGTTCATTGACGACTTCAGCCGAATGATAGCAGTGTACTTCTTAAAGCATAAAAGTGAAGCGGTCAAATGTTTTGCAGAATATAAAGCCAAAGTGGAGAAGCAAACGAGCAAGAAAATTAAAATTTTGAGAAGTGATAATGGGTGTAAGTACTGCAATAAAGAATTTGACTCACTTCTCAAGAATGAAGGTATTATACACCAAAGAAGTAATCCGTACACACCCGAGCAGAATGGTGTATCGTTACGGAATAATCGTACTGTGGTGGAAAAAGCAAGATGCTTATTGTTTGATGCGAAGTTAGGGAAAGAGTTCTGGGCAGAGGCGACACATACTGCTGTGTACCTACAGAATAGAACAGTACTTCCATCATTGAATGATAAGACTCCATATGAAGTCTGGTTTGGTCATAAACCAAATGTGAGCTATCTCAGGATCTTCGGTAGCAGTGTGATGGTACATGTGGCAAAGGCAAGACGTCAGAAATGGGACAAGAAAGCTGAAAAACACATTCTTGTGGGATATCCTGATGGTATCAAAGGATACAGGATATATAATCCAAGGACAAAGTATATCACAACTAGCTGAGAGGTCATTGTCATGGAAGAGGATAAACATCCAGATATCACTATCCCAATTATTGGGAGTGAGAGAAAGGAAAGCTCATGTTCAGTGGGAGACATAGAAGATAAGGAGACATCAACCTTAGAAAATGTCACCGGTGCGGATGAAACCACAATAACTGATGAATCACTAGGTTTGTCTAATGAAGACTATATACCAAGTGATTACGAAAATGCTTCCGATTTGCCGGCACGTCCCAAGTCCACCAGGATAAAGAAAAGGCCAGATAAGTACATAGTGACTAATATGTGTGTCCCTGAGGAGTTTGATGATGCCAATGGTTTGTCAATAGAAGAGGCTTTACAAGGAGAAGAAAAGGAACAGTGGTTGTCAGCGGTAAACGAAGAACTTCAGTGTTTTAAGGACAACGATGCCTGGGAGTTGGTAAATAAGCCTACGAATGGTGAAACTATAGTGAAGTGCAAGTGGGTTCTTAAAAAGAAGTGTGACTCAGAAAATAATGTGCGTTATAGAGCTAGGCTTGTAGCTAAAGGGTGTTCTCAAAAGTACGGTGTGGACTACAGTGAAACATTTTCCCCTGTTGTGCGGCACACAACACTTAGGTTACTTTTTGCATTGTCAGTACAGTTGAATCTAGAAGT
>NJDC01009527.1:11277-21749 GCA_002245475.1 Calephelis virginiensis
TAAAAAGTAGTATTTTGTGTTGAGAAGTAAGTTTCGGGCTTATTGAAGTTAGAATTGTATCGATCGTGTTATCCAGTGAGCTAACTAACGAGGATGGCATCGAATTACCTAGTCAACGTGCCCAAACTGAAAGGCAGAGAAAATTACTCAGAATGGGTTTTCTGGTGCATTGCATCATGCCAACACCTGGGAAGACGATAGAAGCTGCAGAAGATGCGAAAACAAAGGCAAAGCTTATCATGACTATAGACAGCGCCTTGTACGTGCATATCTAGGAAGTCAAAACATCGTCAGAACTTTGGACCAAGCTTAAGTCATTATTTGATGATTCCGGATTTTCGCGAAGAATATCTCTTTTGCGAAACCGAATTTCAATACAGTTGGAAAACTGTGCTTCCATGCAGGCGTACGTGACGCAGATCGTCGAGACAGGTCAAAAGTTGAGCGGGACAGGTTTTAAAATCAGTGACGAGTGGATCGGCTGTCTGTGTGACGAAAACTGATCAATATGAATATGAGATAGCAGTGAAAGATGTTATGTGTGCTCCAGTGCAAATTTATTGTCAGTAAGCCAATTGATCGAGGCTGGTGACAGAGTTCAATTTACGTCAGAAGGCTGTAACGTGTTCAACAGAAATAATGAAATGGTGGCTATGGCTGTGCTCAGTAACGGAGTGTACAAGTTGAGACTTGCTGACAGTGAAGTGACAAGTTTAGCAGTATCAGGAGATGTCTGGCACAGAAGACTAGGTCATGTCAATAGCACTTATTTAAATAAAATGTCAATTGCTGTGGAAGGAATGGATCTCCAAAAAAAGGTTGACATAAGTAAGTCATCTTGTCCTGTATGCTGTGAGGGCAAACAGTGTCGTCTGCCATTTCCAAGTGGTTCCAGATGCAATGAGTTGCTAGGTTTGGTACACACTGACATTTGTGGACCAATGGAGCATGAATCGTTGGGAGGCTCGAGGTATTTTGTCTTGTTCATTGACGACTTCAGCCGAATGATAGCAGTGTACTTCTTAAAGCATAAAAGTGAAGCGGTCAAATGTTTTGCAGAACATAAAGCCAAAGTGGAGAAGCAAACGAACAAGAAAATTAAAATTTTGAGAAGTGATAATGGGTGTGAATACTGCAATAAAGAATTTGACTCACTTCTCAAGAATGAAGGTATTATACACCAAAGAAGTAATCCGTACACACCCGAGCAGAATGGTGTATCGGAACGGAATAATCGTACTGTGGTGGAAAAAGCAAGATGCTTATTGTTTGATGCGAAGTTAGGGAAAGAGTTCTGGGCAGAGGCGACACATACTGCTGTGTATCTACAGAATAGAACAGTACTTCCATCATTGAATGATAAGACTCCATATGAAGTCTGGTTTGGTCATAAACCAAATGTGAGCCATCTCAGGATCTTCGGTAGCAGTGTGATGGTACATGTGGCAAAGGCAAGACGTCAGAAATGGGACAAGAAAGCTGAAAAACACATTCTTGTGGGATATCCTGATGGTATCAAAGGATACAGGATATATAATCCAAGGACAAAGTATATCACAACTAGCCGAGAGGTCATTGTCATGGAAGAGGATAAACATCCAGATATCACTATCCCAATTATTGGGAGTGAGAGAAAGGAAAGCTCATGTTCAGTGGGAGACATAGAAGATAAGTAGACATCAACCTTAGAAAATGTCACCGGTGCGGATGAAACTACAATAACTGATGAATCACTAGGTTTGTCGGATGAAGACTATATACCAAGTGATTACGAAGATGCTTCCGATTTGCCGGCACGTCCCAAGTCCACCAGGATAAAGAAAAGGCCAGATAAGTACATAGTGACTAATATGTGTGTCCCTGAGGAGTTTGATGATGCCAATGGTTTGTCAATAGAAGAGGCTTTACAAGGAGAAGAAAAGGACCAGTGGTTGTCAGCGGTAAACGAAGAACTTCAGTGTTTTAAGGACAACGATGCTTGGGAGTTGGTAAATAGGCCTACGAATGGTGAAACTATAGTAAGTGGGTTCTTAAAAAGAAGTGTGACTCAGAAAATAATGTGCGTTATAGAGCTAGGCTTGTAGCTAAGGGGTGTTCTCAAAAGTACGGTGTGGACTACAGTGAAACATTTTCCCCTGTTGTGCGGCACACAACACTTAGGTTACTTTTTGCATTGTCAGTACAGTTGAATCTAGAAGTTACTCACCTTGATGTAAAGACCGCTTTCTTGAATGGGGACCTGGCTGAGACAATATATATGCAGAAACCAGCTGGTTATGCCTGTTCAGATGATAGTAAGGAGCTTAAATTGAAAAAGGCTATATATGGTCTCAAGCAGGCATCCATGGCTTGGCATAAGAAGGTAGATTCTTGTATGTTAGTTGATGGTTATATAAAGTCAAAAATAGAGCCATGTTTGTATATTAAAATTGTTGGTAATAGTAGAACTATTGTAGCTCTGTATGTCGATGACATGTTTGTTTTTTCCAACAATAGAGCTGAAAATAAACATCTTAAAACCATGTTAAGTAAAAATTTCCAGTTCAAAGACTTGGGTATTATTAAGGAATGTTTAGGAATGTCTGTAAGTTTTAATAAGGAAAAGGCACTGTTATATTAAATCAGAATAAATATATAGATAAATTGTTGTCTAAATTTTGTGTGACTGATTGTAAACCAGTAAATACTCCTATAGAGGTCAATTTAAAATGTAAAAAAGAGACTACTGGTAGTAGCCAAAATCCTTATCAGCAGCTTGTCGGGAGCATGATGTATTTAGTTGTTCTTACACGACCCGACATAGCATATGCGGTGTCTTATTTAAGCCAATTTAATAATTGTAATACTGAAGAACATTGGCAGTATGCAAAGAGAGTGTTAAGATATTTAAAGAAAACAAAAGATTTAGGCTTAAAATATTGTAAAGGCAACAATAATAACATAGATGCAGACTGGTGTAATGATATCAATGATAGGAAATCATATTCTGGGTATTGTTTTGTTTTGTCAGGATCAGTAATATCTTGGAGCTGTAGTAAACAAAAATGTATTGCTTTATCTAGCACAGAGGCGGAGTATGTATCAATCTCAGAAGCATGCAAAAAGGCAGTTTACTTAAGGAATTTGCAGAATGAAATTACCCAAAAATTGTATACTATTACTGTATTCAATGATAGTATGAGTGCTCAGAAATTGTTATCTAACCCAGTTTTTCATAATAAAACGAAGCATATAGATGTCAGATATCATTATTGTAGAGAAATGATAACTGAAAACATTGTTAGTGTTGAATATATGTGTACATCAGATATGCCAGCAGATTTGCTCACAAAGAGCTTACGCTATATTAAACATTACAAACATTTAAATACTCTAGGTATCGTTGAAATATGAATTACTTTTGTTTTGTTTGTAATTTTCTATATTTTGAGCGGGAGTGTTGAAAGTATCAAAATACAGAAGTGGTACAAGTAACGCCATCTAGTGACAGTTATGTCAGAATGTATTACTGTGGTCTATTGTATCTGTGATGTTTTTTGATACTTTCAACTTTTTTAATTTAATGTTGTATGAGTAATAAAGTGTGTAATACTAATTTATAATGATAATAATAATTTTTCTTTAATCAAATTCACTTGTTCTGTCTTGGTAATGAAACTCGTTTGTTGTAAAGTGCTTAAACTTAGTTATTTTTTTGTTATAATTACGGAATAGTTAGAAAAGTAAAGAACTTTACACTTCGTTATTTGTTTTCTTATGATTTAACTATGACAGTTACAAATGACCCCAGGCATGTTGTAACTAAGTTAAATCTTGGAATCCTTTGAAGAATAGGCAACTAAGCAGTTCTTAAGAGGTGAGCATAGCTTTCTCTGTCACTGCAATCGTGTCCTTGACTTGATGGCAAAATCCTGCTTCCGGATTATTATCCCAACCACTTATACCTGACACCATAGTGTAAATGTTAGCCTAACAGTTAATATTACATAACATTGTTAAGTGTAACTCAAAAACTACAAGTAGGATATTGAGAAAGTTTATATGGGAATATACATTTTTGCTATCTTTCGAAAAATGTATTATCAAATTGTAAGCGGTACAATGAAATAGTGGAGTCAGTTTTTGCAGTTTTACTGTGCTTAGTTATGATCTCTATTCAAGATTTGAGGAAATCCTAAGAGGGTTTCCTTATTTTACCTAAAAATAATTTAAGCGTAGTAAAACTGCAAAAAAACCGACTCCAATTACGAAGTAGCGATTTTATAATCCTTTTTCCGAAATGAAGTTAATGAATGCACCCACATAAACTTGATCAAAATCTTACTAGTACCTTGAAATTACGACCTATCTTTAAAAAATAACCATTTAAATCGGTTTCTTGTTAGTTGAGTAACTGCGTAACAAACATAAAAAAACAAACTATCGAATAGAAACCCTCTTTTTTGAAGTCGGAAAAAAAAATAACTGATCTAATAATAATTATAATCTAGTGATGTTAATCACCTAGGGTTTGTAAGCCTAGAAACAAAATAACGTGTGGTTTCGAAATCAGGAATGTGTGTTGCCACATCTAGACAAGTACATCGTTGTTTAATCTTTGTCGTTAAGTTTTTAAGTACCAAGCACAGTGTTGCCAATATCTCTATCGAAATTTTAATTCATTTATTAGTAATCCAATCAAAAGTGAACCAATTGTTTGTTTTAAATACTTTGAAACAGTTCAAAAAAACAGTACATTAATTCTAAGCAAATGAGACAGTAACATTTTGTCAATAAAGTTTAAAGGAAAGAATTTTCTTAACTCCAGTACCGTATGCAAAGTAAAACAGTACCTACGATAGTATTTTAGTCTGAACACTAATTGTAAAAATATGTAGCAATGTTGGAAGGTAAGCCAAAGAATTATGATCTGGTGATATTTCGAAGATTTCATTACCACGGTCTAACTCAACAACGAACATTGATAACGGAAAAAAAACTTTGTGACGACTTATACAAAATAGTATTTACTATGTTAACTTACGTAAGTATAAGTGAATAAGTTAGTTAATCTAATGATGGTAAAGACCATAACACTGTCGCCTCTCTGGTCTAGTAATTCGATATTGGCGTTGACTACATGAAACCGGGTCGGCTAATTCAAACCATAATAGTTTTAAGGTTAAACCAAAAACCATAGTAGGTTTTACGATTTTTTATTTAAAAAAAATACGTTGGCCAGGTTTGGATAAATGCCCAGTTAGCAATAGCATAGTCTTGACACCTATGACATTATGCTACCTAACCTTTGGATAATCGTGGATGTTCTTGTTGTACCTATGCCTACCTCTTCGTAACGTGAAGATACTTTGACGATAATAACAGTTAACCATATTTTTAAACATTTGTCAATACTGTATGTAAATTTTGTTTGAACACTTTTCTGCGTTTAGGATACATTTTGTAATTATTAAGGAAAGTAAAAATTTAAAAACAACATGATTTGAATCCTTGGTAGCTCAAATATTTAGAGCTTTTGTCAAGGATAGTCGAAAGGTACGTAGGCACCTACAGTATTTAGGTAGGTAAGTTCAAATTCTGAATTGAACTTTTTTTTTAATTGTGAGATTTCGTTTGCCAAGCTCGGACAAATGCTAAAATGTGAAATAACTTCTTAAGAAAATCAAAGTAAATAATAAATGTAAATTGGTGCCGCAATGATGTACAATGATTTTAATAGTACTACTTTTCTAAATTGCTGATTTGTTGCTAACTTCGCGGTTTTTACAACTTCGCCGGACTTTATGGACCAGCAGAGTGCTCAGTCAGCCCGAAACATCCCACTACATACCCAGCAACAAGGGCTGTCTCCTGGGAGACCGTACCTTGACTTGGTTCTGGTTACTGGGTGGATCGATTGGAGGGGTTGCGGCTCGTCCCTCAGCGTTAAGCGCCGGGCGGAAAATAATTCTTCGTCTTCGAGATCGGAGGCGACGGTGTAGTGTTGAGTATGCTGTTGCTTGTTGTGTTGATTAGGAGGGAGGCTCGCGTTTGCGGGATTCGATATGTGACGGTGTAATAGTACTGCATAAAACTCTGTAACTATGTTTATAGCTGTCATGGCAATCGCTACAAATCATAAAATGTTTAATTCTTAAAACTTTTATTTTCTTAATTTGACACGATTTTAATCCGCGGTAGCTCAAACGGCTAAAGCACTCGTAAGTGAGACACAAAAGAGTTCATGTCAAATCCTGCATAAGATACTTCTTTCTTTAAAAAAAACAAAAAATCGATTTGCTTTTGATTTAGCAATTTTTTTCTCAAATAATGAACACTTTATAATTGGCAACACTTTTCGTAACCGGAAGTCGCAAAGAGTTAGGTACCTACACCAATTCCTTCTCTTTACCCTAGGTATCGTTTACAGTTCGCTTTCGCTGCTTGCGTAAATTACATGTCCTAAAAAGTGCTTCTCTGCCCTGACGTAAAATCTTGTATTTGTGAATTATTATAAGTTTCTAGTTTCATTTTTTTATTTTTAATTGTTAGTCGATTTTTTTTCTTTAACTGTTTTTATTAGTGTATGTATGTGTTAGACGCTTAGTGATTTTAGAAGATGCCAGCAAGGTCCAATACAGTTTACCACCAGAATTTTAGTGCTTCTGAGTACGGGCGAATGATAATGTGTTATGGGGAAGCTCATGGCAATGCACAGCGAGCTCTTCGCATTTACATGGACAGGTATCCAAATGCTCGTCATCCATCAGACAGCCGTGTTATAACTCGTGCATATCAACGCATTTTAGATAACCATCCGGTAGTGCCAGTGCAAGAAGGAGCTGCAAGACCCTTGAGACCGCGATTGGTTGACAATATTTTAGCGGTTGTGTGGCAAAATCCGCGTTTAGGGACACGTACGGCGGCCCGCGTAGTGCGCAGACGATACAGAAACCGTGTGTCACATTGTGCTGTTCACAAAGTTTTACGCAGGGACCAACAGCGAGCGTATCGCATCCATAAGGTGCAAGCGTTACTGCCGGCTGACAGAAATCGCCGAGTTTCGTATTGCCAATGGTTCCAAAACCAACATGACACAGATGCCACGTTTGCCGCGCACGTTATTTGGACTGATGAGTCTACATTCACAAGGAATGGGATGTGGAACAGACGTAACGCCCATATCTGGACTCACAGCAACCTGTTTTCTGTGCAGGAAACAGGGTACCAAACACGTTGGTCAGTGAATGTGTGGGCCGGTATTTTTGATGACAGAATTTTGGGACCTGTGTTTCTTCCAGACCACTTAAACGGCCAACAACATCGTACATTTCTGGAAACGAGTTTAGAAGAAATGCTAGAAGAGATACCTTTGGCGCGATTGCGGGATGCTTGGTATCAACATGACGGTACTCCTCCACATGTGTCTCTTAGTGTACGGCAATGGCTTAACGAGTAGTTTGGAGAACCATGGATAGGTCGGTTCGGCCCACAACCTTGGTCAGCACGTTCGCCAAATTTAACCCCGTTGGATTTTTTTCTTTGGGGCTACATCAAAGATGAAGTGTTTGTTGGTGAGTGCCCTACTGCGGAAGATATGCGTGCCAGGATTCATAGTGCTTTTACGGAATTGTGTTTGGCATGTGCACAAGATCCGTCGTTAATGTCTCGGCTCCACTCAGAAACGCTTCGTCGTGCACGAATCTGTGAGCAAGTTGGTGGGCGTTATTTCGAACCTTTTCTTTTACGAAGCAATCGAGATTTAGGCAGGTATGTGCGTAGTCTTAAATCTTTTATCTAGGCTAATTATGTTATCTAGGTACTTCTTACCTACATATCAAAATCCATTATTTCTAAACTTGTGTTTGAATAAGTATTTTTGTGCTCTATGAAAAGATTGGGTTTAGATTGAACGACTACTTGATAATGCAGGAGTATAATTTTCTACGTTGCGTATGATTCGACCGCATAGTGTCTAGGTACTACTAGGTACTAGGTACCTACCTACTGAGCGGCTCGCGCAGCGACAGCCGTGCGGTTTGATGCTTACAATTTATACGTTATACATTACGGGCTGAAAAAATGCTAAATATTCAACCACTTATTTTCGACAAAAACTGTAAACGGAATTTTGAAGTCTGATATGTATATAAACTACCACAGAAGTTTTCGTTACGGTGTCAATTACACCCTGTATACCAATGGCCAAATTACACAAATTTTTTTTTAATCATAACGAAAACACTAGTATTGCTGGTATTATTCAGTGTTACTTACACATAAATATTAAAAAAAACTTTTGTTTCTTGTTTTAACACCGTGCGTAACTTTATGAGAGTTTAATCTTTCTACATAGAAAGTTTACAACTTATCTATTGTGTGAACAAATTTGAATTGAGTGAACAAAATTCTATTTTTTTCCGAGAAATGACGAAGCTTATGTTCACCAGGAATACTGTTTGGCTCATAATGGCAATTTTATTTAAATCAATATAGTAGGTAGGTAGGTATTTTGTTTAGAATGAAATTTTAATTTCGTAATATCTTTTGAATGGAGTGTTCGATTTGAATAATTATTCAAAAAGTAATCTCAAGGCATTGAAACAGTCTTAAATATGAAACTATTTATTTGGATAAGGATACATAATTATGGATAAATGTATGGAAAACATGGTCCGAATATGGTCACTATTTTTATCACCTTTTAAAATGTATAAAAGTAGTTGTGTTGCCGTAAGTATAATAGGTAATATATTACTAGGTGGTAGAGTTTCGCAGTGACTCGCCCGGATTGGTACAACCGCCTTACCTATTCCTGCCACCATAACGTCCAATGCTTGCCGTTGAGATGTTCCAGTTTGAAGGGTAAGATAGCTGGTAAACTTACTTTTGCTCGAGGCTTAACATCCCGGCCTTAGGCTAGCAACGCACCATTACCGTCTTTGGAGCCTCTAGGCGGCGTGAATTCCTTACCATCAGGAAATCCGTCTGCTTGTTTGCCTTCCGTGTTCCTTCTTCAGTGTGTGTAGTCATGTACGCACGTTAGAAGTTATACTTCTTTGGCGTAATAAGCCAACAATAATAAATATGTGTGTATGTGTACCAGAGTAAACAGGTAAGAAGTGAAACTTCTTTATGACATGTCATTTTTTTACTATTTATAACTTCACAGAAATTGGGTAGATGAGACTTAAAAAAAAAGATGGCGCGTAACGGAAAAATGTGACCCATAACGAAAAAATGTTACACTAAATTTTTTTCCAACCCCGATAAAGAAGTTTCACTTCAAAAAGGTTCGCAACTAACTTTAGGGTGTTACTTTTTTCTGTCGGTAGCAACTAACTTCAGACTGTCACATTTATCTATTGTTGTGCTCGCGCATCGTAAAAATTCACTCTCATCATTTTTCCCAATCGCGCCAAACGAAGTATAACTTCAAAAAGATACATGGTGTCGCGAACTTTTTTGTATTACAGATTTTAATTTGTTCTTTAATATTATAAAACATCTTTTTGTGCTGTCATATATAATTTACGCAGCGCATGCAATAAAAGAAATTTTGTAGCTAATTTTCTTATACCTTGTGTTACATTATTGCCGTTTGAGTAGGGATCCCGTCTCCCGAATTTTTTCTAGTTATAAACATAGTCCAAGCTCATCAGGGATAATGTAGGCATCAATGGTGAAAGAACTCAAATCGGTACGGTAGTTTCGGAGACTGTTCAATACGAACAAACAAACACATCTTTCCTCTTTAATAATAGTATAGATGACAGATGTCTCTTTCTCTTTCCTCTTTATTATTAGTGTAGATTCCATAAAGTTAGGATGAGCATACAATGATGTAAAACAAGTCTAGCCTCTTGACTCAATCAAAACCATGCTTTGTAATAGTTATTTTTACTTTATTATTTAATAACTTATGAGTTTATCATTTCGAAACACAAACTTTTAGTAGAAAATTTAGTGGTTATGAATATAGGAGACAGTAGGACCGTGTCTTGTTGGTGGTTTTCTGGTGGTTTTAATACATGAATCTGGTGGCAAGTCGATCGAGTCGAAACAGCAAACGCATTTCCTGATGTTAAGAAATTCACGCCTAGAGACACCAAAGGTGGCAATGGTTCGTTGCCAACCCGAGGCTGAGATGTTAGGCCTCGAGCAAAAGTAAGTTTACCGGCTACCTTACCTTCCGAACCGGAACACGTCATGACGCTATGGCGGCAGGAATAGGCAAGGCGGTGGTACCAATCCGGACGAGTCGCTGCTAAACTCTACCACCTAGTCAGATGTCACGGTGTTAGTGACGGTGAGCCTATGTTCGCCTTTTACGAGCTGCCTGGCAAGGAAGGCAGATAGTCTATTCTACAAAGGTGCCCGGACTAACACAGGGAAAATTATATTTATTATACAACAATGGGAGGTAAAGCAAAGATTAAAATTGATGTGATACCACACAAGTTTGATTGTCAACTTAATCGTAAAAAACAAGG
>NJDC01009534.1:0-29466 GCA_002245475.1 Calephelis virginiensis
TATAGATACACAATTCTGAGTACCCACCAAATGAGTTCATCATTACAGATGAAATGAAATGAAGGTTCAAATCCTGTCTGGGGCGAAATTTTTTCTTTCTTTAAAATTTATAGAAAATTTATCCCAAGCACAGGGCAAGTGCTAAAATAAAAATACGTCACCAGTAGTATTGTTGGTAATAACCTCTGCTCGCTTCTTACGAGTTGCCTGGGAGGGGGGTTTATATTCCTAGTTGGTTCAGGGCTTCTTTGAGGAATGCAGAGCAACTGCTGCATTTTATGAGGGTAATCAATAAACTTACAACACATGCAATAATCAATCGTTGCCATCCCATAGTCAAGCCATCAACTTATCATTAATAAAAACTACTTCTTCACGCCCATATGACCTAGGGAATGACCCCATTCCCAATTGTCTCCACCGGGGCAAATGGGAATTTGTAAAAAATAATGTCCCATTTGCCCCCGGTGCCTTCTTTCAGGGGACAACTGAGAGTATAATTTTTAAACTTTGAAATGAACCAGTCAAGTCGTCGTAAAGGATAACTACATATTTTTCCATGTATTGCTAGAAGTCAAGTGAATAATGTATAAATGTTTTATTTAGTATTTTATAAAGTGATTATAAATGCTTTGTGAAAAAAAAATGTTGGAGTATATTAAATCAAAACATAAATCCGTTGCCCGAGTTGGCGTTAGGCTTGCCACCTATCACATTATGGGACTAAGTGTTTTCAGCAAGTCATGGGTACATTTGTGCTTCTGCCTACCCTTTGGGAATATGAGCTTGAAGCTACTTACGTACTTCTTTATTATTAACATATTAAATATTATTATATTGTTTGAATTTGCACAATAATACTTATACCCCATCATATGGTGATATTTTAAAAAAATGTCGACACGCACAAGTACCAATTGGATGTTTCATGTGAATTTTCTTTCTGATTCTAATACTGTCACGATAAGCTTAAATTTGAATTTTACACTCCGACGTTTTTTTCCCCGAAGCATTAGGAACTACTTTATTCAATACTAAAAACAATTTCTACATTATTCACTAGTGATTATTCACTAATGTGGAGGGAAAAAGAAAAGACATGGAAAAAATTTGGAGTTATCCTTTACGATGTTTAAAGTGGGCGAGACTCTGACTTTTCAAAATTTTAAAATTGTACTCCCAGTTGCCCCTTCAAAGGAGGCATCGGGGTCAAATGGCACAATACTTATTACGAGTTCCCAATTACCCCTAGTGGGGCGATGCCGATGGGGGAGACTGGGAATAACCCGGTGGAAGGAAGAGGCACAACTAGGGCACCCACGACTAGCCGAAGACACTAAGTCCCACTATGTGATAGGTGGCAAGCCTATCGCCAATCGGGCACATAGTCAATCCCCGGGCAACGTTATTTTTATTAGAAAATTGAAAATATATATTTTCTATTTATTTTGCCAGACCCGGGGATCGAATCTGGGTCCTCAAAGAGTGAAATTGATGACATGTAGACAAAGTTACCGGCAAAAGCAATGGTTAAAGTAATGTTCATTCACAAACATAAAAGACATAATTTTTGACGTAACGTTTATGTTATACACTGTCGGCACTTTGAAGAACTCCATTTCAATATTTGCATAATCTTATAATAAATATAAAGAATATTAAATATCTTATTTAAATATAAACAAAAGATGTTACCTTAATTTCAAATATACGTTATTATGACAGAATGGAATTATAGGTTAAATTATCTTTGTCTTTTCAATAAAATAAGTTTTTTTAAAAAATATGTTTTTGCGACAGGTTTTATATGTTCCGAGCAGTAGAGTTCAGAAGTATTTTAGACCTTCCGGTTCAATCATCAATAATCTTCATGTCATAATACCCTCGCATTGGTATCCAATTCATACCCGGTTCCTATTATCAACGATCTGTTATTCGTTATTATTACCATTGGTAGTTTGCCTAAATGTAACGAAACGTTACTTATAGTTGCACAAAATGAGTTAATAATTACAACGGACGACCGTAGCTACATTTTTTACTATCATACAAAAAGCCAAACTCGTTTCTTGCATAGAGGAACCGGGCACTACAAATGTAAGTAAAATTCCAGCAATACAATAGCTATAGCATATAGGAAGCGGGGAAGTAGATTGAATTCAAATTGCAAGATTCCACCCGGACAGAAATTGCAGGCTAAATAAAGTGAAAATCAATACACACTTAGTAGTGACCGCCTCGTTGGTCGAGTGGCTAACGTACACGCCTAACTACATCGACCAAACGCGAGGTTCGGGTTCGATTCCCGACGGGGGCAGGCATTTGTGTGACAAACATTTAGATGTCTGCATTTTCGGGTCTAGGTGTTTATTAAATATATTCTGGTATCTATTCAAGTATTTCTATATATTAGTATCGTTGAACACCCATAACACAAGCATATAATTTGCTTACTTTGGGGTTATATCAATTCGTGTGACTTGTCCAGGGATATTAGTAGTTACAAACTGTTAGGCACGCGTAGCTTCACCTAGGGTGAAGATATATTTGTAAGTATACTTCGTCCTACAGCTACATTTTTTCATGTCTTAAATGCTAAACCGCTTTGAAATCCAGAACTTTAGATCCACTCTGCAAATTGACAATAGCAACTGCTAGTAGTATATCTCACGATCGTAATACCAGTGTTTCGAAAGTTCTAAGTAACTACTTATATTAGAATATAAAAGAGTCATTGTAAAAGGATAACTACAATTTAATGATTAAAAGCTAGTGGAAATCTAGTGGAAATATAAAATACAAATACACACACGCACGCACATACATGTGAGTTTTTTAACATTCCTCTCTCTCAGCTATAGATGGCCTATGTGGTCTAGCGGTTCAGTTGTTAGACTTTACTGCATGAGGTCCCGGGTTCGAATCCCGGGTCGGGCAACAAGAAGTAAAGGATGTGTTTATATTTAAGTACTTCTATGTTTTAGATTCATTGACTAACACCCATAACACAAGCACATAATTTGCTTATTTTGGGGTCAGATTCAATTTGTGTAACTTGTCCAGGGGGCCTACCATAAGCTTTGACAAAACAGTCTTGTAAAAGGAAAGTTTTACTTCTGTCATAAAATATCATTACTTTAGTTCGTACCATGAGCTTTTAATTCAGTCTTGTTTTATTACCGCAATGAACGAATATTTTTTGTAAATTTTGTCTATTACCTGCTACATTATTTTTTTTTTATTCTTCTTCTTCTTTCTTATAATTATGGCTTCCAATTGTTTTTCACAATACAATTAGCTAGTTTACAAGTATTAAATTTACTTAGATACGTCCCCTTCCGACAGACTAAGATTACTTAGTTATTAGAATCTATTAATTTGTTTTTATTCGATATGCATTTTTCTAGTTAGTCATTTTTGGATGCTTTCGCTATAACAACAATAAGAAAATACACGATAGACCAATTTCTTTGTGAATGCATCATTTGAGCTAAAAAATATTTGTGCACGAAAAATGAAACCATAAAAAATATTGGTAAATTGTGAAGAACTGCATAGATAACTTGTTAAATAATAAAATCATTTCTATCTATCAAATTTAATAAAAATGAAAATGATTTATTTTTTGCCAGACTACGTTCTACGACTACTAATCTGAGCTACGCGAATGAAGAAAATGACGATTTAAACAAACAGTCTAAGGTTTTTTTGTCATCTTCCTCCATATAGAAAACTGGCCTGCACTCAATTGTTATCGTCAATTTTCAGATATTAATGTTTGATTGATAGTCTAATCCTACATTTATCAACGAAAATCAAATCACAATAGTAATTTTATGTTTTATTTTCGATTTTCTTATTGGCAATTTGTCAAATAATATTAAATCCGCTAGCAAATATTAACTTTTTTTAAGATCGCTAATTATGACATAAAAACATTACTGCTAGCTGTCACAATTGACGTTATGGTAAGAATTGAATGAATGATACGTCACAAGAGTTTTGGCGCCATCAAAAGATGGTTGAAGTTTTTTCATAATTATTGAATTTTGTGTTGATATTGAGTGAAATTAGTAAATTTTGGTGGCATTTTGTACAATTTTGTTCAGTGAAAGTGCACAAATGAAATAATCATGAAGAAATTAGCGTATCGTGTATTTCGTCGTTGCCGCCAAATCTCATTACATGACCTTGAGTAAACAGGCCACCGCTTTACCCAAGAGACTTATGACTTATGACTAATAAAAATTAATTGAAATTGATATAAAATTTGATGCTAATTTCTACTTGACTAAGGCTAAATACTAACGTGAAGGCCAAAAACTAAAGAAAGAATGAAAGAAGATACGTCACAAAATTGCCATCTAACAGTATTGTAAAACTATCCTAGAACAAGGTTGTTTAGAGACGTCATAGTACGAAAAGCCGATGTAGTATTAAAACATTCCTGTTTTAAAGGCTTATGGTAGGCCCCCAGGAATATTATTTTATTTATTTATTATGCGTTTTCACGGAAGCCCATTTATATGTCACGCCAAAAAGTAGCCTCTATCACTTTACAGCCTCTTAAACATTCTTTCATACAAAAATATGGATATTATAACATAGCTTCATTGCGAGGTGAAAGATGGACATATTAACATATTTCCACATTTATAGTATTATTATTGAAGAATGGATATTCGAAAGCCCAAGTTCTAACAATTGTGGTAACATCGGTTCATGGAATTCATATAAAGACTAATTTCCTGTTTCAGGAAACTCAGCACGGATTGATTAATAATCCTGTGGGGAACCTCTCGATCCCAATAGCAGGCTTAAGGTAAACGTACACTTATCGCAATTTATAATTTGTCGTAGCAAAATTTTCTTAAATCCACCGTAATAAATTAATATTTTATCATGGAAAAAAAAACATTCTAGGCTCCTTCTTTATCCGGTAGGTACCTAGAATGTTTTTTTTTTAATATTATATAATAATCTGTATGTAAATGTTTAGGGTAAATATTATGTACACAATAAAGATTTTTTTTAAATTTACCTTGGTTCATATTTCAAACCAGTATTTCTATATTCATGGGCTTAAGAAAAGTACATATCGTTAGAATTTTCTTACAGTACCGCAAGACACTTAGTGTTATTAAATAAATAAATATCTCTGGACAAATCACACAAATTGATCTAACTACAAAGTAAACAAATTATATGCTTGGGAAATGTTAAAAAAATATATTATTATAATTTTAATAAACTACTGGAAATACAGACATCGGTGTTCGTCACACAAACACCTGTTTCCGTCAGGATTCGAACCCGAGCCTTGTGGTTGGTCGATAGAATTAGGCGTGTATGCTTACCCGTCGGCCAACGAGGCGGTCAAATTATTGTTATTATAATCAAGGTAAAAAATATAATCAAGATAAAATGGAATCTCTTACTCTGATTTTAGTAACACAACTATAAAAACTTTTTTATATGGAATAAGACTTCACACAAGCACATGTATTTTCTTGATGGTAAGGGACTACCACGGCAAACCGACGATCTAAAGTCATAGGTGCATCGCTATAGATGAGCTGTTAGGTGTACTGTCCAAGTCTACAGGTTACCCTACCTTCTGCACCTATCCGGTACCTACCCTACCTTTTGACAATGAAATCATAGCGGCAGGAATTGTAAGGCGTTGGATTCTGACCCAGTCAAGTTGCTACCCAGGACACTACCAACAGTTGCAGTAGCAGTCTTTGCCATCCTCTTCGGAGCAAAGGTGCGGAGATAGCTTTGCTCGGGCACATCTGCCGCAACAATTTAAACACAGTAAAATTGCAAAAAACCTGCTTTAATTTCGTTACCATGTTCTCAAGGTACATAAAGTACATTATTGAATACAAAAAGCATCCCACGCTTTTTACGTAAAATATTTTTTTTATTCACATTATTATTAATTTATATTATCGCCTCTGTGGTCTGGCGGTCCCGGTGTTGGACTTGACTGCATGAGGTCCCGGGTTCGAATCCCGGGTCGACCAACACAAAGAAAATTGAATTTTTCCAATTTTCTAATAAAAAAAATGTTGGCCGGGATTGGAAATGTGCCCGGTTGGCGATAGGCTTGCCATCTATCACATTGTGGGACTTAGTATCTTCGGCTAGTCGTGGGTGCCCTGGTTGTGCCTCTGCCTACCTATTCGGGGATATGGGCGTGAAGATACTTTATACTTTTTTTTAATTTATATTAATTGAATTTTTTAACGACCAATTTGCCTTTTCCTTGCTTCTTATGACTCTCCAGGCCATGAGGTAGATAGTGGACTGTACATGGCAGACTTAGACCAATATACAAAAGAGTACTTGAGGATTCATAACACATATTTCGAAAAACGAGTTCAGAAGTTTAATTCATTCAGTTCGTTCGTCTCTGATAAGTGTAGGTTAACCTTTATGTTCGATATTCAATAAGCACTAGATTGGAAAATGTCATTGGGTTTCTATGAACGAAACCTTATTCGCTTTGATCAGAACAGAAATTGGACTCGAAATATATTTCTATCCTGTCTTTGATTTAAACTAGTAATACTAGAATAAGAATATATTATGCATTTTATGTAGTCCATTACGTCGTTTTATAAATCCACAAAAATATGTTAAATCTTCTAGTCTTTTTTTTTAATTGTTTTCTTTTTTATTGAAAATTTTAACACAAGAACGAGTAGGGTGCGTTATCGTTGTCACCCTTGTTGTCTAGCGCTTAAGAGTCAGACTAATAATTACAAGGTCCTACGTTCCGGTCCGGTCCGGGTAGGGCAATAAAAAGAAAACATGTTTTTTCAATTTTCTAAAATTAGCGTGGCCCTAAGGTTGGAATATTTGAGTTAGATACTTGAAACCTATCACATTGTGGGACTTAGTGTCTTATGCTAGTCGTTGGTGCCTTGTACCTTTGCCATCCTCTTCGGAGCAAAGGTGCGGAGATAGCTTTGCTCGGGCACATCTATCGCAACAATTTAAACACAGTAAAATTGCAAAAAACCTGCTTTAATTTCGTAACCATGTTCTCAAGGTACATAAAGTACATTATCGAATGCAAAAAGCATCCCACGCTTTTTACGTAAAATATTTTTTTTATTCACATTATTATTAATTTATATTTATTGATTTTTTTAACACTATTCTTAATTTAAATTTATTAAAATTTATTTTATATTTTTTAGTTTGATTTTCTTTAAAAATCGTGTTTTGAGTTTTTTTTAAACTATTATTTATTTTTTACTTTTTAGTTTGGTTTATTTATAAAAGAGTGATTTTTTAGTTTTTTTAAACTATTATTCGAAAACAAAATTTTCAAAAAATCGTTTTTTTGGAATAACTTCTAAATGGCCCGACTAATTCCAAAAACTAATTAGCTCTTAAGTTTAAATAACCACGTCGATTGCCACCAATCCGGTCAAAATCGGTTGATTCGTTCGAGAGTTATAGAAAACGAAAAATTTCGAAAAAAGTGTTTTTTCACTTAACCTGAGTTACCGTTGCCAAAAAAATTCAGAAAAAGTGAATTTTTCAAATTTCTCTAAGATTTTCGGTTCGATCAGTTTGTGTTCAAAAGTTTATCACAGATTCTAAAAAAGTCGATTTATTCATTTAGAAATTATTGCAGTTTGGAAATTCAAAAAATACTGTATTATTAAACTTCTATCAGCCTTTTGAGATCAAAGACCTCAAAAGCATACGAAAGCTATTTCTTTCTTTCTTTCTTATTTTAAATAACACACAAATTGTATTTTTGAGCTAGAAGAGTTCAGAAACATCGTAAATGCAATTTTAAGCGTCAAGATATGGAATTGGCAGGAAGTTGCAAGGATGGCCTTTAGGGTCAACCGTTTTCCAGATTTTTTTTAATTGATTGATTGTTAAAGTTGATGTTTTAAGAAATGCAAAAAATAACTCCGAATTTGCGACCGGACCTTGCTGCTGCGTTCTGGTTACTGGGTGGGTTGATTAGAGGAGTAGGTGCTAGCCGCTCGATGTTAGGTGCCGGGCGGAAAAGAGTTCTTCCTCGCCGAGACCGGCTGCGACAGTTTAGTATGGTGTCTTGTGAGTTTGACTTGAGATTGAGTAGGAGGCTGGCTTTGCCAGCCGTTATCAGATCGGCACGATCAAATAAAACGTGATTTGGGATCCAGCAAACTTCCGGCAAACGGCAAACAAACATTGTCCTGCTACATACTTGGATATATACGAGTAATCATCTAACGTTATGAAATAAACTATACAACGTATTCTCATACCTAATAATTAAGCCTGCATAAAAAATTATAAAATGTTAATCACACAAATGTGTACAACAGTCGGGAATCGAACCTGAGCCTTCCGGTTAATCGATGAAGTTAGATGTTACGTTAGCCACTCGACCAATAAACACCTATGGTCATGAGAATAGGGGCGCCGCATTGTTGGACGATTCTACCACTAGTCTGACTGACGATACTAGTAGGTTAATCTAAATTGCTACGTTATACTATTAGCAAGCGAAGGGGTCGTTACCTCCCAACCCATGGAAGTTTTTTAACTAGTCAAAATCTTATTGTAACGATTATTTTCGGGCCTATTATTAAATTTTGTAAGACGATAGAGTTGTGCCGCGAGTCATTTGGTTATTACGTTCCATTATTACAACGTTTTTATAACATTCTTTATATTCTAATGACTGATTTTTATATACTAACCAGCTGTTGCCTGCGGCTTCGCCCGCGTTTTCGCAGGAACCCTTCGTGTGATCAGGATTAAAAGATCTATCAATATTCCAAATTTCAGACAAATCCGTTCAGCCATTCGAGCGTGAATGAGTAACAAACATCCATTCATACATACTCATAAACTTTCGCATTTATAATATACTAGCGGCCCGCCCCGGCTTTGCACGGTTATGAAAGATACATATAAACCTTCCCCTTCAATCACTTTATCTACTCAAAAAGTCGCATCAAAATCCCTTGCGTAGTTTTAAAAATTTAAGCATACAAAGGGACATAGGGACAGAGGAAGCGACTTTATTTATACTATGTAGTTAAGTAGGATGACCTATGTAAAGATAATACGGTTCTGCAAGATATTATCTGGTTATCCGGTGATATTATATTCAATAGCAAAGTTTAAGAACCCCTGGCCTATAGAATAAACATTTTAACAATTGGTACACATCACGTATTAGCTTACTACTATCGCCTCTCTGGTCTAGCGGTTCAGTTGTTGGACTTGACTACATGAGGTCCGGGGTTCGAACGCCGGGTCGGGTAACGAAAAGAAAATTGGGTTTTTCCAATTTTATAATAAAAAAAATGTTGCCCGGGATTGGATATGTACCCAGTTGGCGCTATCGCCATCATTGCCATCATCACATTGTGGGACTCAGTGTCTTCAGTTAGTCGTGGGTGCCCTGGTTGTACATCTGCCTAACTCTTCGGGGATATGGGTGTGAAGATACTTACTTATTTTCATATATATTTAAAAATCCCACGAGATATGTATGCTATGTCTATTTATATTGAAAGGTTATCTCAAATAACTAAAGCCACTGGAAATCAGGCGACAGCTGACCCCAGTGTTATATCATATGAAAAATATGTCGACTTTTATCACAAAATCAAACAGATATATTTTTCTATACTTCTTCTTCTTTTATAAATATGGCTTTCGATCCTTTTTCAAGACTTAATTTGCCAATGTCAAGTTAGTTAATTCTTATACAGTCATTAGTCACTATGTACAAAGTCATGTCAGGGTCTTGAGTGAAGCGGCGGCTATGTTACTCAATTAGTGACTTGACGGCAGCGAGGAATAGACGATACACTAATTTCTTCATGGTAAAATTTGTGCACTTCCACTGAACAAAATTAATCTAATCCCCACCTAAATTAACCAATTTCACTCAATGTAAACGCGAAATTCAATAATTATGAAAAACTTACGACCATCTTCATTCACGATGGCGCCAAAACTCCTTTTCTATACTTGCGGCACGCTATGAGGGCCGGTTTGACTCATAGTAAAAGTAATTGTCAACCTTAAAAAAAGTAACTAAATGCTAGAAGAATCCATTATTTTGTACTTGTAACTAGTATGACAATTGATAGCTAAGTAAAACGTTTAGCAAAAATGAAAACATAAATGTCAAATGTCAAATTGGTCTTCATAGAGTGCCGCTAGTATATAGAAGACTATGTTACATATCAACGCCGCCTACAGTTTTGTTGTGCTGAGATAATAAATATGCCCTTTGTGTAAATTAATGAATATCTATTTTTAAACTGGACCACGATTGTGGAAAGCACTGATATTCCAGAATTAGCAAAACTCTATCGCTTATTAGTTAGTCATTGTGTTAGTGTCAAAGAAACCGAGCCCATCTTTCACGAACTTTTAGGTTTTTCAATTAGTATATAGGTATAGAAAGAAATTTTACTAATTATGTAATTAACTCTTACTTGTTCCCTACAGAAGTCTGTCATAACTAGATGAAAGAGTTTTATACAGCAAATTCAAAGCAACACTTCACCTTTACCTGACTTTATAACTTCAGTACCCACTATAATCGTGTTCCATTCTGAAGGGTAGGCTAACGAGTGGACTTGCACACGTGGCCTAACATGCTTGTTGTAAGATAAACAGACCAATAACATTTATGGTCTATTTTTGCAAGAAAAGGCGCCTGCTTGTCCGCTATGTTGTGAAAAATCATAATCTGCATAACATTTAATTACAAAATACAAGGAATTTGGCTTATCTAAAATAATAAAAAGTAAACAAAATTTCGTTCAATGTTTGTGATAGGTGGTTTTGTAGTGGATATAAAACAGATATCGATAGATAGGAAAATACGGCCGAACGAAAATGCACCAGACGAGTACAGACCAAAATGTGAATGAACTTGGCGCTTGCTCTTTACGATTAGAAATAGGATTATCTGAAACGCGGTAGAGAAATTTACAACAGCGTATTTTTACGAGATACCATTATAAGTTTTTAGTAGTTTGTATCTTATTTATATTTATTGAAGTATTAAAGTAATTTCTTAACAGTATACCCACAAACAACCGTGGGACAATACACGCTTTGTGAATCTTTATATTTTAAACCCTACTATAAAATATAAATGCGAAAGTTTGTATGTGTGTTTGTTTGTTTGTTACTTCTTCAGTTTTCACGCAAAAAATGCTGAATCGATTTTCATTAAATTTGGCACACGCACATTACATTTGGAATAGGCAATAATAAATAAACATTTCGCATGGTCATCGCATTACGCTTGAAAGGATGGACTAATTTTGGTATCTCTTTTCTGTCTTTTTTTATGACATTGGAAGACAAACAAGCTAGAGGATTACCTAATGGTAAGAAATTCACGCCTCCTCGAGACTAATGGCAGCTTACCAACCTGAGGCCGGGATGTTAGACCTCGAGCAAAAGTGAGTTTACCGGCTACCTTATGATTGGTTAAATATAAGAAAGTAAGTAAACTTGCTAAGGTTTTGTTATATTGTGGTTGTCAATCTTTATTTCCCGTATCGAATCACGTGTGAACGGATAGAACAATTTCGTCAATCCTTTTTTTACTACGTCATTATTTTAAATAAAAGAAAAAAAATATTTAGGTTAGCGGAACATTAGAAAATTTACAATTTCAATTTGCTTAGCTCTGTCGGGTCGGCTAGTTTTGTTATTATTGAATAGTAACAGACCTTGCGTTACTAACCTATGATAAAGGAAGGTGGTTACACTTGTACTACGATAGATACCCACCCTTTATGCTAATTTTTACCTCCCCTTCCCTTTTTGACAAACTGTCAAATAAATGCAAAACCCTGCTTCTACACCTCTATTTTCACAATGTGATATTCTTCAAAGAAGTTAATGCAAATTTTACTTCATAATTCTATTTTTATGTAACTTTTATGCTTTACCATAGCCCTTGCCGTATGACGTCAATTGCGTGTCTTTACTTATACCCAGTTCCTATGTTCAAGAAACGAGTCGTTTTGCTAACGAATTGTAGTTTTTTACGAAAAGTCAAAGGACTAACTACGGTTGTTTGTAATCGACTCTTAACTCGAAACAATTTGTGCAATTACGAGCAACGCTCCATTACTTATAGCAAACTACCAATGGTTATATTAAAGGATTACGGTTCGTTGATTTAAGGACCTGCGTTTTAAAGTTACAAATGAATCCCTTGTTCCTGGCCCACCTATGGTATTTCAATACTTTACTCCTTTAAACTGGTCACGTAGTATGAGTATGTTAACAAATTATCGTTTAAGTTATTGAAGTAATGTTAGATACACACCGTTAGAAAATTTTGCTGTAAATGAACTACAAAACTTAGAAAAAAATAATTATAAAATATTTTTATTTGTAGTATTGTATTTTCTGTGTATACGAATATAATTATATTGTGTGCAATAACATGTAGTGGACATTAGAAAGTCTTGAAATAAAAACACTAGTCTTTCGTAACTCTACATGCGAAAAAAGTGAAAGCTACTTTATAGGCTTTTCATTATACAAATACATTTTATCTTGTTTTTAACAAACTCCAAAACAATGTAGATAACTAAATTTGTTTAATTTTATTTGTGTATATGTTTCATACGCGATTTACAAAAGATACCTACGTCATGATTCCATATTAACTTTACCATGATTAAACTTGTTGAATGTGTTATTAAATTTAAGGGGCCATGTATGCTAAAATACGTCAGCAATATACTGTTTTCGTCATACAAAGCAATTATGGATATTGGCGACAAAAATACACAAGATTAACATTAATATGCTTTATAAGACTAGTGTTTCCAAAACACGATTCATTTCACTTTGCTCGTTAGAAAAAAATCAAAAAGTTAATCCTTTTTTGAAAGCAAAACCCCTCTGTCTACTTCAATTATGAAAATATCGACATACACCAGATTTAACATAGACATAGATAAGTATTATACCTAAAGATAACTGTTTCAGTTTTTATATTTTTTTTCAAATTACTTTTATAGTGACAAAAATAGTTATTTGGCGCTTAAGACATTTACTTTAGAGCGCAATATTTCATATTAATCATCGAACGGGGGAGTGCGCTGCTTGGCTCTTCTGGCTGACTAAGTTTGGGGCCTTAACTCAAAGACGAATAGTAGGATCTTGATAAAATGTATGTGGGACCATTTCGAAACAATTTGCTATCTTTCAAAAAAAGAAGTAGAAATCGCGACACGGTACCCAATGAAATAGTGGGAGTCGCCTTTTTCAGTTTTATTGATCATAACTATATTTACATTACTTATTTAACACAACTTCAAATTACCTACATTTATTCGAATACTTACATTCCTTTTCCATGTAGCAACATTAGGTAGAATTTATGCATATGCAGTTTTTATCTTTCTACTAGTATTATAATCGCAACGCTAGCATAGAATATGTTCTTATACGAATTAGTGACAATGGCTCGAGTTCTCAGAAACTCCAAGGTTGGTAATACCGCGAAGTGCGAGCACGCCGCTACGTAGCAAGCGTCTCTCTCCGCGCCGCGGCTCCCGTGTTTACTTCAAGCGCTTAGCATGCTTCAATCAGTCAACTTTCATACGTGGAAGAGGGACTACGCCGCTGTGAAATCCATCACCGAACTTTCACCTCCCGTCGCGATATCGTTAAGTGATAAAATACACCGGTATCGAGTGAAATTGAATGTGTTTCTTAGAAAAGGTATCTGCGAACACGCGAAACGACCGCCATCGGCGTCGCCGATTTCTGCAAATTAATTTCTCCAGTGCACTTCGTTTCTGCGAAACCGCTTATAAAGAGTTTACCGAGAAACGATGCAGCTATAAAGTGGATTTGAGGAAATATTAGTAATTATAAGTTAAAGTGTGTTTCCGTGTTTTGGTGTTCAGGAACGCGATTAAATTGGATCCCAAGCAACCTCACTCACCTCCAATGGTGGTCAAGCTACCAGGTAAGAACCCATAGAATTTACAACAGACTAAGAAACGTTACTTTTATATATTTAGACTTAGAAATAGTATAAACAGATTGTCAAGTTGTAATAGATCTGACAGTATGAGATTAAAACTAGGTCGGCGCTGATACAAATTCTGGTGGATAATGAAAATATGCTGTGTTATAAACTCTTATATGTATATTAAAGTAGTATATATTTTATCATATTATAGCAGAAAATAGTTTAATTATTTAAGTAGTTATTCTACATATAACTAATAAACGAAAGCATCGTGAACTCTATTTTCTGAACTAATGGCATGAAAGACATAGCCTGGTTAGAAATATTTTGGATTAAATAGTTTTATGTTTTCATATCGCTGTATAGGTACTCTGCCATATGTAAACAGCTGAAAATACGTTTGATGAAATTTTATCAATTTAGTATGCACTCCATTGTATGGTAAAAACGAAAAATAACGAAAGGTATTTCAAACAAAAGGTATTTCTTCAAATGACAAAAAGCGACCGCATACTTTTCTGTATCTTTTATTTGAAAGTATAGAAATGTAAATTCGTGGTACTTGCAATTCTGAAAATAAAAAACTACAATTAAGGTACGTTTTCCCTATTCGTAGACAATGACTCAGATAAACACAAAAACTGTAACCGGTAAGTAACCTTTCGAAAGCCTTCGTAGTTTATTAAGAGTGAAATTCTCTGTTCTACTTTCACAAAACTCGGTGCTAGCAGTTTCTCATTGACTCAGATGTATTATAGATTTAGAGATATTTTGTTATTATACAAAAGCTTAGATTTGATATTTAGACTCCTTCTTCACAGAGCAACAAAGTTTATGTACCTAACTAATAACCTATCAAAAGTAAGTCAACGTAACTATTAATATCCATATCAATATATATCCATATACATAAAATAAAACAGTAATAAAACTAAATCTGTACATGAAACATTTTTTAAAAATCAATAATTGCTACTACTAGGTACTTGTATTCAGGATTGAACTCAAAACGAGATTTTTGTGTTCGTTTATTTGTTTGTTCACTTTTTACGGAAAAACTACTGACCACTCAGGGCTCGGATTTTTACCAAATTTTGTATAGAAGGTAGCAGCTTTTAGCCTAGGTCAACATTTATGATACCGTTCATTGCGGGAAAAACTTTCGTCTTCATCACTTACAACATAAACTCACTTTAACGCGTTTAGAAACGTCGCGAGAAAAAAAAAACTTTTAAAAAAGTTTTCTTGGATTTGTTTCAGTTAAAATACATTTTTAATTTCAGTTCAACATAACACTGTGTAGAAAACTTGATATATAAATTTACAAATTTAAAGAAGCAAAATTTAGAGTTCAAAATAACTTAATTAAAATAGCGAATTAAACATAGACCCTAGTTATTAAATCTTTTCCTTAAAATCAACAGTATAATCAGTTTCTATACTGTTTCTAGCGGACTCCTTTTTCTCAGGTAGGTATATGATAAGTTTGAGGAAATTTAAACGTAAACCTAGAGCTGAAACGGCAGTATAATCCATACTTATAATATACGTGTAAGTCTGTCTGTCTGTTACGCTTAACAGCTAAACATTTGATGACATTTGATAGCCCTAAATTAACATCAGCAAATTATTTTATCAAAAATAAAACAGTCAAAGGACTATAATAGGTGATGAAAGTTTGTTTAAAATGTACGCTGAAGAAGTCGCGCGCAAACAGCTCGTATTTCATAGTTCTTTGTTATTCATTCAGTAGTTATATAATTCGAAAGATCTTAAGTAACTCGGTACATAGTTAACGTTGGCCGATAACACTATTACGATTATTTATATTAAAGCGATAAAAACAAACTCATTCCTCGTGGTAATCACCAGGCCGATGACGTCATATCAATGTTTTTCTGGGGAGAATTCCTTTAATTTAACGTCATCAGATCTGGAAAACTCGAAATACATTTTCTATGTTTATTTAAATGTTCTATCGAATACAAAAGATGATGCAAAACCTACATAAAAAAACGATGGGTTGCACTCCGGGAGTGCCGGCAGAAGTGAAAACTTGAATATTAACGTTGTGCATTTTTGATATTTTGGAATGGTTAGGGAATAATTTTGCACGAATTGCTTTTATTATCATTATGAAAGTACTATTATTTATGTGGTAGACTACAATATTCATTTATTGCGCTATCGTACACAAACGTGACATCACGAAGTTTTTTTATGATATTGGAAGGCAAACAAGCAAACGGATTTCCTGATGGTAAGAAATTCCCGCCGCTTAGAGACACCAAAGGTGGTTATGGACAACCTAAGGCCGGGATGTTAGGCCTCGAGCAAAAGTAAGTTTCCGGCTACCATACCCTCCAAACCGGAACACGTCATGACGTTACGGCGACAGGTATAGGAAAGGCGGTGGTACCAATCCGCGTGAGTTGCTGCGAAACTCTACCACCTAGTCAGATGTCACGGTACAAGTAACGGTAAGCCTATGCTCGCCTTTTACGAGCTGCATGGCAGGAAGGCAGATGGTCTATTCTGCAATGAAGTCCGGACCAACACGGGGAAAATCAGGTCACGTCATTTCGATCAGGTCACGTGTCCTGACGCGAGTTTAGAAGTTTTTACCCATTCCGAAAAAAGTGCGCAACGCCGCGCCGCTAAAGAAGTATTCACTTCAAAAATTCATACATTTATGAACTTTTGGTTTTGATTGTACATATCATGAACTATTCGATGCTACGCCCGCATTTAATGTTATTGATTAATGATTCCAATCAACCAATTTTTCGAATCATATTTTGTTATTATAGCCTTTTGTTAGAATCAGTAGGACTACTCTTGAATCTCGATTTCATGAAATTGGAAATTGGATTGTCATTTTAAGTACTATTTATTATTATTTATTTAAAATTCATGTACTATAGTGTACAAATGTGTACTTAATGCTACATGACAATCTGTACCAGTCAACCTAACTTTAGGTAGCATAATAAATACATAACAACACATATATACCAAGAAAAATACTTAGCTCAATATATCAAAATATAACACGAAAAATGCGTATTCTATAAACATAGTCATTCTATATAATATAAATATTACAGTAGTTATTTAAACATACATATATTTATTGAAACAAACATACATGTATATACAGAACAACTGAACACAATACTGGATTAAAAGAGAAACAATACTCTAAATTTTGAACGCCTCGTTGGTCGAGGGATCAGCATACACGCCTGATACCTACCAACATTTCCGGGTTTGACAATTCAAAATATGTTTTTTTTTTATTTCTAATAAAGAAAATGTTGTCAGTCAGTGCCCGGTTGGCGATAGTTTTGCCACTTGTTGTTGGACTAAGCTCCTTCTTCAGAAACTTCAACTAAATGACTACCTGTGTTTTTACTTTAGTCATCGAACTGTTCCACCTAGTATTTATTATTTTTTATCCAACTTGGTGTGTTTCATAGTAGTGGTGGCTAATGAAATATTATAGTTCATTTGTCAAAAACAATTCCAATAAATATACCATGGTCCGTAATATATCTGTTATTAATCATAATGTGGCCTCAGGCCATAAACTAATGGCTTAAACCGAATCATAAATAAATATGCCCTTGGAAAATCCCAAAATAAGAAAATTAAATGCTTATGTTTATGGGTGTTAGACAACGATACTAATAAAAAAAATAATTAAAAAAGTAAAAGTATCTTCACGCCCATATCCGTAGTGGTAGGCAGAGGCACAACCAGGGCACCCACGACTAGCCGAAGACACTAAGTCCCACAATGTGATAGGTGGCAAGCTTATCGTCAACCGGGCACATATCCAATCCCGAGCAACGTTTTTTTTATTAGAAAATTGGATAAATCCAATTTTCTTTTTGTTGCCCGACCCGGGATTCGACGCGGGACCTGATGCAGTCAAGTCCAACAACTGAACCGCTAGACCACAGAGGCGATAAATACTAGATACTGGAATAAATTTAAGAAACAACCAGATCCGAAAATACAGACACCGATGTTTACAACATAAATGCCTTTCGGGAATTGAACCCGAGCCTCGCAAATAGCGATGACTTAACGTGGGTCGACCCTCGACCAATGAAGAGATCTTTATCTAATATTTCAGTAAATTATTAGAATTTTTTTTCTTGTACTTTTTTGTATACTAGATATCTGCAGAATAAATAGTAGTATGGAAACTATGACAACATAGAGTTTGTAAAGAAAGTACAGGAAATGAAATATATCTCAACAAATACTGCAAAATTTCGGTTTAAGCCAATATTGTTTCAGCCCCAAATAGTATGCCCAAAGATTGGGCTAAACTAAAATTTTGAAAACTAGGCCAATTTCTGTCCTATATGATAAGCTGTCTAACTGGTACTCTAGAATCTAGATATAGCAATTTATAACGTTTGTTTCCTAAATACTTAGTCAATACTCTTAAATGTAGCACGTAAATGACTGGACCAAACTCCAAATGCCGAAGATAAGGCCAATGACATGACCGTTAATGACTAATGACTATGATGCCATAAACCGATATATTGCGAGAGATATGTAGATTTAATTTCCCATACAAAAAGTAAATTCTCTGAGAAATAACGGACTGATGGTCCAAACTCTATAGCCGTAGACGAGGCCAATGTCCGGTATATGACTGGTATTGGTCATAATGACTAATGACTATGATGGCATCAATCGAGATATTGCGGTAGATACATTACGATTCCGGGGAAATGTGATTAGACTAATGTTAGACTTCGTCTTCCTTTGTAATGTTAAAATTGAACATATAATGTACACTATTATAAATATTAAATCTTGATTGTACACAACAGAAATTACAGAAAAACTTAAGAGTAAAAACGTAAGTACAAAGGTTAACATATCTTTAATAAAATAAAAAAGAAACCAATCCGTTAAAGAAAAACAATAAATTAAATATGAAGACCTGGTTGTACAAAAATATACTAAAAATAACTACTTACTAATCTCTGTTAGTACATAGACTTACAAAACATATATATATAGTATATATACTAAAATATAACTACCTACACAATCGGAACTTCAAAGTTCAAATAATCCTAAGAAAATGTTCCTTTAATTGTTTTTTTTTGTAAGAAACAAGGATTTTACGTTCACGAATGTCTCTATTTTTAACCCCCGACGCAAAAAGAGGGGTGTTATTCACGTGTCTGTTTGTTTGTTTGTCTGTGGCATCGTAACTCCCGAACAGATGCAGTTATTTTTTTTTTGTATTAAAGGAAACCTATGTCCGAGTGTTCTCAGACATTAGACGGAGCAAATTTAAAAGTTATGGGGCCGAAAGTGGGGAGATTAACCGATTTTTTTACATTTTAAAAGGGAAATTAAGTTCTAGTGACGGGGGTTTTTTAATTTTTAATTTAATAGTTATTATATTAATGTGATGAAAATGCAACCCGAATGTCGATTTTCACTTTTGTTTTTCATTTTTTTGTTTTGTTTTTAGCATAGCAAAAATTCTTTTTGCAGATATTATGCAATTTTTGAAATGAATTATTTTTTTACCAAAATGTCAGATACCTGGATTATACCAATTGCTGCACCAATTTTATCGATTTTTTTTTATCGAATATACCTACAATTATTAAGATTACCATCTAATGTGAAGCATTATCCACATGTATATTGGTAATTTCATCTTCTAAGACTTTCTTATATTCGACGAATGAATATTTCTATATATATTTAATTTTTGTGTTCGTGTGTTTGTCACTGAACTCCGCCTAGACGACTGGAGCGATTTTGATGATTTTTTTGGTGTGTATTCAAGGGGATTCGAAAATGGTTTAAATTCACAACTTGGTCCTCTGGGAAATGTTTTTTTCATTATTTTTTTATTTGTAAGTACCTTGTCGTTGATTTTGGAATGTCTTACATTGGGTCCGGCAGACTGCGCTACTATCGAAGCATTAATGTCAAGCGATACGAGGTTTGCTGGGTCAGCTAGTTTTAGAATATTTTCATTTTGTTAAAATCTTTAAAAAATTGGTTTCTGTTTGTATCAAGAAAACATTAAAAAAATGTGATCCTAAAATTAAAAATGTTCAATATCTACTCGTAAAATCCAAAATGTACCCAGATAAGAACATCTTGGTCACGTCAGCTATCAAACAAAAATAAAAACCACATCGAAATCTATACATCGGTAAAAAAAAGCAAAAAAAACGACGGGTTGCACTCCGGGAGTGCCAACAGAAGTGAAAACTTGAATATTAACGTTGTGCATTTTTTAAATTTTGGACGGTCATTTATGTGGTAGAGTACAATATTAATTAAATGCTCTATCGCACACAAACATGACAACACGAACACAAACGCCCTGCGCCGTCTTACAAAATTTCAGGTCACATGTCCTGACGCGACTTTAGAAGTTTTTACCCATCCTTTTTCTAATCTCTTTTGTGTATTATTTAATCTGCTAGAGAGGTTTGTGTTTCTTACTTTTCTGCGGTCCATTTCTCTGATGGCCTTATAAGTAGTTTACCTCCACGTAACAAAGAGCACGCGAAGAGTATTTCACAGAATACTGCAAATTATATTGCCTAACCTACAATTCCGCTGAGTCACGCCCACTATAATTACATATCTGAGACTTCCGTCACTTTTTATAACGCTACTTTGTAGGTTGTGTAACATTTACATGATTTATTATATCAAATGAGCTATGTGTTAATAAAATGAGAAAATAGCTTTCTTTTAAACTTCTTTGGTTGAGGCGCATAATAGTGGGTTTCCAATTGCTGTTTAAAAACGTGAAAGAAAGTGCTGGTATTAAAATGCGAAAGGGCATGCTCCGCTGGTTCGGTCATGTGGAAAGAATGACAGATGAAAGATTGACAAATCAGATATACAATGCGAATGTCGATGGATGTAGGTACCCGGGGAGACCAAGGTTGACATTCCACGATTCCACGAAACCGGCGTGTTTGTATGAAAAGGGTAGTGAACGTGAAGGAAGCCGGACAGGTTTGTCAGGATCGTGAGGTCTGGCACTCGATACTCTCGGTCTACCACGTAAGGGACTTGGCGTGAAGATATGTATGTATGTAAAAACAAAGACTTAAGAATCCAAAACGTAAGTTTCTGGGATTATGCTAGTGGCTATATACAGTTATAGACTATATAGTTTAATATTTAAATAGTAAGTCCTGTCACCAAATAAATTTAGGTCATAATCTTCCAAGAGCTTTCGAATTCTTTAACCAATCCGTTATAAGTATAATAAACTTACTGTCTTATTAATAATTGTTTGACGTTATCACTATATAGTATAAAACAAAGTTACTTCCTCTTTCCCTATGTCCCTTTGTATGCTTAAATTTCTAAAACTACGTGAAGGATTTTGATGCGGTTTTTTTTAAATATAGAAAGTAATTGAAGAGGAATGTTTGTATGTATATTTTATACCCGTGCGAAGCAGGGACGGGTCGCTCGTTAATAATAATTAATTGAATCACGTAGCTCTACACTATATTTTTTAAGTAATAAGACTATCGGACTAGCACAAGGTTATCCTGATGTAAAAACACGACTGTGGCCTTTAGACACCATAAATATTGGCGGCAGGAATAATTAAGGCGGAGGATTACTACCCGAAGCTAGTACGTAGAAACGTAGCTGCACAGCACCAGTTAACATTAACTGCAAACGTAATTTACCCGACATCTTTCAGTCACTCAGATAATGCTTTATGTCAGAGATAAGCGACGCGCACACGGCTCTACTTTTGATAATAACAAATGTGGTCTATATCTTTAACCTATAACCTCTATGGCTAGACACCATCGCTGTCTTGTGGCCGGGATGCTAAGCCTATTATGTCAGCCTAGGGTAGCACTCCAGACCAGAACATGAAAGAGTCATTATATGGTAATTAAAACAGATAAGACGGTGGATCCCAACCTGGGATGCTGCACAGCACTATACATCCAGTGCTCTTATTGGTAATGACCTGTGCTCGCCCCTTCCAAGTTGCCTGCCAGGGAGGCAGATGGTCTATCTCAGCAGACCCGAACCAACGCGTGGAATCCATATATTAATACGTGATGCCAAAACTTTGGACCCCTTTTTACGAAAACTGCGCGGACCGAGGAGCATACAATTTGACACACTTATTTTTTGTGTGTAGGAGAAGTGCAGAACGCTAATATTTTTCAATATTAATGCTTATAAAGTACATTAAATCAACAAATAAAACATTACTCACACTACCATGCATTTGACACACACACAAACAAAAATATTGATGAAAACGATAAAAGATCACAGATGGCGCACTATAAAGTTTGGAAACAAAGTAGTTGGTTTTGAGAAATGAAGATGGCGTTCTTATCAACAAGATATTAAAATTTATTATAGTCGAATTTCGACTAGGGGCGACCATTAGTAATAATTTAAAACATAATTTAAATAATTAATATTCATCAGTTCAGTTGCATGTGTGCTCAATATCTATGTAAAATAGCTACGGTTTTGGGGTACTTGAAATATAATATTATGTATCTAAATTATATGCTGACGACTCCTTAACATACCTATATAAAATTTTAATTTTTATATCGCCTCTGTGGTCTAGCGGTCCGGGTGTTGGACTTGACTGCATGAGGTCCCGGGTTCGAATCCCGGGTTGACCAACAAAATGAAAATTGGATTTTTCCAATTTTCTAATAAAAAAATGTTGGTCGGGATTGGAAATGTGCCTGGTTGGCGATAGACTTGCCACCTATAACATTGTGGGACTTAGTGTCTTCGGCTAGTCGTGGGTGCCTTGGTTGTACCTCTGCCTACCGCTTTGGGGATATGGGTGTGAAGATACTTTTTTGTATTTTTTATGTTTCGAAATCCTAAAGTATTTCTAATGAATATACCTACTATAACACATTTATTTTATAGTTTTTTTAAATATCTCTTAACTCAATTCATTTCCTAGTAACTTATTATTTATTAATAAAAATACCACGTAATTGTATAATTTAAAATTTAGTATCTGAAGTTCTGTGAATTTCAAATATTTGTGATTATACTTATGGTAGAATTTATTTAAGTACAATATTTTTCCTTTAATTTATTTTCTTTGGTAACCTGCTACTCGTAAATGTTGCTGTCGGCTATGCCTGTTATAGTTATGTAACTCCCATGGGGAACCCGTTAAAATATCGGCAAACTTTCGTATTTACAGTATTAGTACGGATTAGAATTGATTTGACACTAATATAATGATTTAGATGTAAACATACTACTTTTTAGATCTATAAAATATATGAAAATGGACCTGTAAGTATATTTAGGAACTAGAAATATTAACACTACATTTTACTAGAATGGTACAGTATTGATCACTCTTTCACTCTCGGGTCTTTCCTTTTTAAGTATTGTATTATTGCCATCCAACTGACTCATCTTTAAAGTTTGGGTTAATATATTATTTTAGTAAGTTGTATGTTTCTATGTTTCTATAATTTCCATTTATTATTTTCATGATTTAAATAATATTTTTATATTCATTTTGAAAACTCATTTATCAATACAATATATTTCCGCACCCTCACAATCATCTCGACTCTGCCTGCTGGCTGACTAGTAGATGATGTATGGTATTAAACGAAAAAAGACTAAATACCACAAACGTGGCAAAAGGTTTCACATCTAGCTCCAGATAGGTCACATACTATGTATTATCCCTGGACAAATTACAAAAATTGAATCTAAACCCAAAGTAAGCAAATTATATGCTTGTGTTATGGGTGTTAGTCAACGATACTAATACATAAAAATACTTAAATAGATACTAGAATAAATTTAACAAACATTCAGACCCGGAAATGCAGACATCTAAATGTTCATCACACAAATGCCTGCCCCCGTCGGAAATCGAACCCGAGTCTCGCGGTTGATCGGTGTAGTTAGGCGTGTACGCTAACCATTCGACCAACGAGGCCATACTCTTTAGAATAGAATTAGCAGTTTGAATTTAGTTACTGATTGTCATAAAAATGTTGCCATATAAAATTTTTCAAAACTGCAACTATGAATACATTCATAAATATTTAAAATCATTGTACTATAAAAAGACTCTTATTTATGTATACTTGAGTATAATGAACGGTAGTAATTATCATTTAACGATACTTATAACTGCACGTGGTGTCCGTGTTAACGACACTTGCACCACGGTCGGCTTCCTTTGAAAACAAACAACGAACTCACGCGACGTGGCTCCTCGGAAATGAGAATAACAGAGATTATAAATTAACATTTCAAATGAGACGTTCAGTGTTTCCATTTACCATTATTAATTTTACCCCATAGTTCGCTTGTAAAATATGAAATAAATAAATAAATTACACAAATTGAAGCTAACCCCAAAGTAAGTAAGTAACTAAGTATCTTCACGCCCATATCCCCGAAGAGGTAGGCAGAGGTACAACCAAGGCACCCACGACTAGCCGAAGACACTAAGTCCCACAATGTGATAGGTGGCAAGCCTATCGCCAACCGGGCACATTTCCAATCAATCCCGACCAACATTTTTTTTTTATTAGAAAATTGGAAAAATCCAGTTTTTTTTTGTTGGCCGACCCGGGATTCGAACCCGGGACCTCATGCAGTCAAGTCCAACACCCGGACCGCTAGACCACAGAGGCGAACCCCAAAATAAGCAAATTATATGCTTGTGTTATGGGTGTCAGTCAACGATACAAATACATAATACAAATACTTAAATAGATACCACAATAAATTTAATAAACATCCAGACCCGGGAATGCAGACATCTAAATGTTCATCACACAAATGCCTGCCCCCGTCGGAAATCGAACCCGAGTCTCGCGGTTGATCGGTGTAGTTAGGCGTGTATGTTAGCTACTCGACGAACGAGGCGGATAATATAATAATGTATCTTAAACTATTGACGATATAAAGACGAGTTAAAGAAATGACTTTTCTTTCCCATTTTATTTAAATTGGATGAAGAGCTTTGCGACCACATCCATTTATATTCCAAGCTTTCGATAAGCAAAGAGTCCGTCATCCGAAACCAAATAACTCAATATAAAAAGTATTTTTTTGCCTAAATCAAAGGAAAATTCCAAAAAGTTAAAACACTACCAATTTGTTACACGCTAAGGTTCATTAGGCCTTCGTTAGCGCGAAATCCCACTATCATAATGATTTCTTTTTCCAACAAACACAATAAAGGCAGGAAATTGAAACTGTTTTCTGGTTTTCCTTGTTGAAATTAATTTGTTATTTAATTACCAATTAGCCTTCCAGCAATATGCAATTAAAAAGGACCAATGTTATCAACAATTTATTGGACGAGTTAGTTGGTTAAAATCCACGTTCAAAGATTTTGGCTGAAAATAATACAAGGTTTTTAAATGTTACTTTTTTTTAATTTTATTACTTTGCTCTACTTAGATGACTAGTGTACAGAACTATAAATTTTATGTGTTGTATTTTAGTTTTGTTACCTTTAAAGAGGTTAGCTGTAAATATATTTCACGTCTCTGGTCTAGCGGTCCAGGTGTCGGACTTGATTTCATGAGTTCCCGGTTTCGATCCCCGGGTCGGCAAAAAAGAGATAATGTGGTTTTTCCAATTTTCTATTAAAAAAAATATTGCTTGGGATTGGGTTTGTGCCCGGTTGGCGATAGGTTTGCCACCTATCACTTTGTAGGACTTAGTGTCTTTGGCTAGTCGTGGGTGCCCTGGTTGTGCCTCTGCCTACCACTTCGGGGATACAGGCGTAAAAATACTTTTTTTATATATTTTGAATATTTGTAGCTTTTCTTAAAACCTAAGGATGTCTCTATTTATAGATAAGTTTGGATACACTGTCACCGGAAATCGTTCAATAAGTTTGCTACATCTGTGCGAGAATCTTTTATGAAAACTTTTTTTTAATATTACTAATAAATAATAATTAATGATCTCAGTAAGAAAGCACAATTCCTTAAAGCTTAATTGTTACATAATTATTTTTTTATTTTTATGGAATTGGAAGGCAAACAAGCAGACGGATTTCCTGAAAAGAAAATCATGCCGCCTAGAAAAACCAAAGGTAGTAATGGTTGCCAAACTGAGGCCGGGATGTCAGGCCTCGAGCAAAAGTAAGTTTACCGGCTACCTTATCCTCCAAACTGGAACACGTCAACGGCAAGCACTGACAGGTAAGGCGGTGGTGCCAATCCGGGCGAGACGCTGCGAAATTCCACCACCTAGTGGAATGCACGGTGTTAGTGACGATAAGCCTATGCTCGCCTTTTACGAGGCTTCTACAAAGGAGCCCGGACCAACAGGTGAAAAATTTACGGATAGATTATGTATAGACTTATGTTTTGTATGAATTTACGATTGTGTTAGTCGGAAAGCGGCATCCTATTATAAAAGGCTGAAGAACCAAGCTTATCGCAGATCAAATATAGTCTATGCTGGAATAAAAAGACAATGATGTAGTTCGTGACTCTGTACGAAGCCTCTTGAATACAAAGTGTAGGAGTTACTTGGAAAAAGTATAGCCTTGCTTTCAGTAAGCTTCTGTTTAAGGTTAGCATTCAGTTGCCTAGTTGGAAATTTAATATGAATAAAATACCTTTTTTCTGTTCTTTTGTGAAATTATAATAAATATTTTTGTACAAATTTTAAAAAAATAATCTCACCCCGAAATAAGCAAATTATATGCTTGTGTATATATGGATAGACATCTTCACGCCCATATCCCCGAAGAGGTAGGAGAAGCACCATCAAAGCTACGGTTAGCCGAAGACACTAAGTCCCACTACGTGATAGGTGGCAAGCCTATCGCCAACCGGGCGCATATCCAATCCCAAGCAACGTTTTTTTTATTATTATATATGTTTATCATATATCTCCTAAATATGTACATCATATATATACATATTTAGGAGGAGAGTTGAGAGTGATAAGCGCTCATACTTAAAAATACAGATATTTAGGACTCGCCAGACAGGACACCAGACAGGACTAGAACCCAATAAATTAACCCAGTAAACTACCGCGTAAACTTCAAAGAAAGGATTGAAAAAACTCGCCACAGGATTTGAATCCTCAGTAGCTCAAATGGTTAGAGCTTTAGAGAGAGACGAAAGGGTACAGTTTCAAATCCTGCATGAAGCGAATTTTTATCTTTCTTTAAAAAAATATAGATGATTCAGGTACTATTTCCATCGCACAAATGCCCGTAAGGAATATAACCTTCATTACATATCAGTGCTCCACGCAGACCCCTTTTTCCTTACAATGTTCACACACATATCTACCAATTCCAGTCAGTCCACTCATTCTTTATTTTCTATCTTTATTTTTTATTCTAATCTCGGTTCTTAATTCAAGTGTAATAATAAATAATTAAATGAACCTATTTAGCTTTAAGCCTTTTCTTTTTTTCATCTTTTTACAAAGACCCAGCCGGGTACGCTAAACCCTCGACCAAAGAGGCGGTCTATATGAAAGATATATATGAAGGTTGTAAAAAGGAAGTCTCGTATGAAATAAGAAAAAAGACAACAAAGCGTCACAAACAACAGTGTTTCCGAGAAAGACGCCTTCCAGATAACAACACAAAGAGGTTTTCAATCTGCCTCCACATTGTATTAGTCAATGTTAACTAGCTATATTCACACACGTGATATTCACTCACGTATATTATTACGTATTTCTTTGACATAGCTGAGATTCTCAATTTGTTCATATAATTTTACTTTAGGTATATGTTTAGTTTAATTTTGTTTATCTGTTTTGTTATTTTTTTTTTATTTTATGAGTTTTAATTCATTCAATAGTATATATTTAGTAGTTTATATATCTGTACACCAAGTCTATTTATTTTGTTTTATTTAGTACTTTCCTTTTACGGGTTGGCTGGAAGAAATTTCTTTTATTAGAGATAAGCTGGCCTTTTGTACTTTGTTTTTCTTTTTACTTTTAAGTATTTTTTATATCTAATATCAGTTGTGTACAATAAAGAGTTAATATAATATAATATATATTATGTGTATGTTCGGTGAATGTTTTGTCTTAAATCCCTACTACTATTATGAGTATGGTGTGTATGTTTGTTTAGTTGCCACTTCAAAACGGAGGAACTGATTTTTATGAATGTTAGCAACGTAATAAATTATCTTTTAGAGAAAGAAAATTTAAACATTTGAACTGTTTACCAAGAGAGGCTTAAAAGCTTTTATACGCTGTGTTTTAAAAAACAAAGGATTTTATTAACTCTATAAAATACTCAAGAAAATATTTGAAACTTTAACTACTGCCCAGCTGAGTATATAGAGAGAGAGGTCTTCGATTCAAGCTCATGACGGTGAAGTTTGCCCCAGTTGCCTAAAGGGCTAACTAAGGGCTGATGTTAGCTTATACCTCTCATAAAAAAAGTATCTTCACGCCCATATCCCCGAAGAGATAGGCAGAGGCACAACCAGGGCACCCACGACTAGCCGAAGACACTAAGTCCCACATTGTGATAGGTCGCAAGCCTATCGCCAACCGGGCACATTTCCAATCCCGACCAACATTTTTTTTATTAGAAAATTGGAAAAATCCAATTTTCTTTTTGTTGGCCGACCCAGGATTCGAACCCGGGACCTCATGCAGTCAAGTCCAACACCCGGACCGCTAGACCACAGAGGCGATACCTCTCATATTTTAATACATAACAGAACGAAGCCGCGGAACCCCACAATGTGGTAGTTTAAAAACTTCCTAATATTCCTCCCGGATTTATTTAACTTCGTAACCCTTTCCCCGTGTTGGTCCGGGCTCCTTTGTAGAAAAGACCATCTGCCTTCCTTGCCAGGCAGCTCGTAAAAGGCGAGCATAGGCTTACCATCACTAACACTGTGATATACGAGTGGTAGAGTTTGGCAGCAACTCGCTCGGATTGGTACCACCGCCTTACCTCTTCCTGCCGCCATAACGTCATGACGTGTTCCGGTTCGGAGGGTAAGGTAGCCGGTAAACTTACTTTTGCTCGAGGCCTAACATCACGGCTTCAGGTTGGCAACGCACTGTTGCTACCTTTGGTGTCTCTAGGCGGCGTAAATTTCTTGCCATGAGGAAATCCGTCTGCTTGCTTGCCTTCCTATAACATAAAAAAAACCTTGCTTTTTGAGTTGAGTAGACACTAAGGGTAATAGGTGGCCAAAAATCTATGTCATTACAGAACGATGCACCACTAACAACTACAGTGTATATAGGAGAGTCTCTTATCAGAAGATTCACCAGATTGTTAGCAGTGACTTTAAAAAGAAATGTTGAAATAAAACATTAGCCCACAAAACCTGTCCAAGAGTGCACGCAAACCTAGTACCAGTGCGAAGCCAAGTACAAATCAGACAATCGCACATTGTTGAAATACTGGGAATGGAGGA